>JANIJG010002192.1:0-44006 GCA_024611175.1 Megaceryle torquata | reverse complement strand
CCCTTCTTGTGTAGGGAGGTTGGACCAGATGACCTCTAGAGGTCCCTTCCAGCCTAAAACATTCTATGATTCTATGAATTGTGCTGGTTGATGCTTTTGGAAACAAGAGCAGAAATACCTTTAAGAAATTCAAAAGGCACATAACACCAGAGTGATTAAATTTGTCTTTCTGGGGTTTTTTGGGTTTTTTTTGGTTTTTTTTTCTTCACACTATATATACTTCTGAAACACAGGGCAACAGTTATATGAGGAGAATTACTCAGATACAAAATTCTGTCTTTATTTGCTTATTCTTCGTGCCTTCTTTTTCAGGACAAATTACATCAAGTAAAGATAAACTGGCAACTGACTTTAGTCAAGGGCCTTTAGGAGACATGTTATGCCTGTGTAAATCCCTTGTCAAATTGAAGCTGCATTTGAATCTGTGTGTACTGAAACATTCATAGAGCGAGTTAATAAAAATACATCTGATACGGCACAAATGCTAATTGTCAGAAGAAAGCAACAACAATGTAAATGTAAACTAGGTGGTAAATATGTGGGTGTTTTCTCAGCACATCTGCTCTGTAAAACATGTGCTATTTATTAATATAAAGTCCTTAGTAAGTGTCTGAATTATTTTGTTTAACAAAATTATTTAAAATCAAAAATAAATTCTGATTAATTTTCCTTGTTCTAGAAAAGGTAGTCATCTGGTTTCCTGATAAGAATAGTGTCTGCATAGTGATTCTGCAATAAAGTAGTCATTTTGTGAATATAAATAAACACATGCTAAAGATGCAGAGGGATAATTGTGACCGGTCCCCAAGAACAAGCAAATATTATCATCATTTTGTGTCATCATGATAATGACACACATTGTTGGTTTGTGTTTTGTTGTTGGTTTTTTTGTTTTGTTTTGTTTAGGGTTTTTTTAGCAAAACTGTTCTAAACATCTATTTTGTTACATATCTATTGTATGTCACCATCACCATCACAGAACACCAGAGAAAAGATACTGGGAGGTCTCTACTGGGTTTCAAACTCATTCTTAAGAAGAACTGCCTCTGACTTAATTTTAATTCTAAGCCTGAAAATATTTCATGTAATTACTACTTTTGTGGATTTAATTTCTTAATGTGTCTGTGTTGTTTAGCTTGCATATTGATAGCTAAACTAATACCACAGATTTCATACCTTTCTGGAGTTAAATTTAAATGAAATAATTGAAATAGCCTTTGGAAATTTTTGTAGCATCCTTTTAGGTGCTATAGATGCATAAGGTAAGGCTATTTTGGAGCATTCCATTTTAGAGTAGTAATTAAGGCAGTTAATTTTATGGCTGTTGTTGTTAACCGTGTTACTAACCTTTTCAGACTGTTTAGTCAAGAAAAAAACCTCAATTTTCTAATGCAATTACAGTTAATTAATTTCTAAAATGCAGATTTTTTTTTTCTTTACGGCTTTTTGTCCTTTATGTACACAGAAAGTTTATGTCATACTATGAAATAAGGGGGTTTTGGTGAGCGTAAAATAGACCATTTTCTGATTTTTAGGGATGAGAAATTTATTTAGGAATGTTTTTTTGTTGATAACATTGCATTTATGAATTCAGAATATTTTGAAAACTTGAATATAGGGGTGCTTGATTTCTACTCTGAACAAAGTTGGTAGAGCAAATGATGCAACTACCATGGCACTGTGAGTTTATAAGCACTTAGATGCATAAATATGTACTGAAATTTACTTTAGTATGTAGTTTTAAAGTCAATGATTGCAAGATTTATAAAATGGAGAGCATGTCCTTACATGAGCTAAAAGTTCATTCTAAATGCTGATTTTTGTTGATTTTGTTGTTTATAATGTGGAAAACAGTTTTTGTAATTTCTGCCATTTGTAGTAGCTGGTTATTATAGGTAATGATAATGTATGCACAGGACATGTGCAGCTGTCATTTTTTATACATAATAAGTAGGCTGGAGATTATGAATGATTTCTACTATGAAGTTACCGGGAATCCTTTGTTTTTAAATAAAAGGAAGAAAGCAAGGATGTATGAGCTAAATAGTAGTTCATAAAAATTGGGCATGTTGTTCAGCATAACATCTTGAGACAATTAGAAGAATGATTTTTCTAGTGCACAAAATTTGCATAAGTAGTAGAAAATATGAATCATTCTCTCCTCTTTCTAACTAGATACAGTATATTGTGTTGTGCACAAGGGAAAAATATCCATGTACTTTATAAAGCAGTAATTCATGCTGAGTGGATATGAACAGTCATTCAGAGAACAATTGATTTTATAGTATTGTAGTCTGGGTTGGAAACACGCATTCATTGCACTATACGCTATTAAAATTTATATATAAAGTTCACATTAAAGTGGCTGTTTTAATAGGAAAATATTTTTAAAATGAAACTTCACCATCTTAACTGCAGAAGAGAATGATTTTACCAGTATCTCCTAATCAACTGAAGCATGAAGTCTTTATAAAGGTGAAGTAAATAAAATAAAATATTATAAATTATGAAATATTTTGTCTTACTATGTTTAAATTAAGAACTATGAAAAATCTTTAACAGCTTTGATATTTCATAAACTAATGTGAAACATTTAGTCAGTATCTTTTATAGATAGTATTTTGGCTATAATATCAAAGTCTTAAGCTTTCATAGTATTAAAAAAAATAAAAATGAGGATCATATAGAATAATAGAATAGTTTGGGTTGGAAGGGTCCTTTAGAGGTCATCTAGTCCAACCCCCCTGGCAATGATCAAGGACATCTTTAACTATATCACATTGCTCAGAGCCCTGCCCAGCCTGACCTTGAATGTTTCCAGGGAATGGGGCATCTACCACCTCTCTGGGCAACCTGTGCCCGTGTTTAACCACCCTCATTGTGTAAAAAAAAAAGTCCTCTTTATATCTAGTCTAAATGTACCCTCTTTTAGTTCAAAACCATTACCCCCTGTCCTGTTGCAACAGGCTATACCTTATAAGCCCCCTTTAAGTACTTGAAGGCCACAATAAGGTCTTCACAGAGCCTTCTCTTCTCCATGATGAAAAACCCTGAATCTCTCAGCCTTTCCTCATTGAGAGGTTTTCCAGCCCCCTGATCATATATGTGGCCCTCTTCTGGAACTGCTCAGACAGGTCCATGTCTTATTTGTGATGAGGACCCCAGAGCTGGATGCAGTACTCCAGGCAGAGTCTCAGGAGAGTGGAGTAGAGGGGCCAAATTACTTCCCTTGACCTGCTGGCCACACTTCTTTTGATGCAACCCAGCATATGGTTGACTATTTGGGCTGTGAGCACATATTGTCCTTTGTGTCCCATTTTTCAGCCACCAGATCCTGCCAAATCCACCCAGATTTTCCTCCTGCTTAAGACATCCCATAATAAATTTTATACAATCCCTGATTTTTTTTCCTCTCTGCCCCAGAATAAATCTTAACACCTCTTTAGGTAACAATCACCTTTAGATTGCAGAGTGTATGGGGAGACAATTTCTTCCCTTGAGTCACCTTGAAGGGTTGAAGATGAGGGATGTCTATAAAGGGTTAGGTCTGGGCTGGCCACCAGATGGATGACAGATGGTCTCTATTAATGCCTCTCCCTTCCTAAAGGGAAGAGAAAGGAAATAAGAGAGAGAGACTTATGGATCATTTAGAGACTGGGGAAGTCCCAGATGGGACTCAGCAGCAGATGGGAACCAGATGCAGTAGCTGGATTCTGGAACGGGGTTCCAGAGCATATGTATTTGGATTGAAGGCACAACAGGCAGAGTCCTCCCTGGATACCATCCTTTGAAGAAGAAGAGCTTGAACCTTGTGATCCCTCAGCTTTATACTGAGTATGACCTATATGGGATGGAATACCTTGTTGGTCAGTTTAGGGTTACCTGTCCTGTCCACTCCTCCCCACAGGTGTGAGCTCTTATTTTCTGCACCCCCAACGTGGTATTTAAGATTTAGTAGTGACCTTGATCTCCACAGGAGCAAGTATAAGCAAGAGCCTTTCTGCACACCAATCCTTGGTAGTATCTCTAAATACTGAGCATTATCACTTCCATAAGCACACACTGCAAAAAAAGTTACTATCTTCAGAAAGTGTAGTTACTTAGAAGAGACTGAGCTGAAAAGTAAAATTACTGAACAGGATTCACTCTGTTCTAACCAGGACAATATTCAATCATTCTGTAATAGTCTCAAGAGTGTTAATTTAACATGCTTTGTTTTCACAGATTAGTTTGTTAGAGTTCCTCCACCTATCCCTATTAGGATGTTGACTACATTAGAATTCTAACATAAGTTTTACCAAATATTTGAAAGTGGTGACTCTTCAGTTAAAAGGAAAAATGTTTTGACCCCTCTGCATTTGCTAAAAAATAAAAGCATCTGTAATTGCATCTGGCTGCAAAAATAATTACACCTCTCCTTAGCATATTGTTAAAACATCATTAGAACTTATTGGCACATCAGGCTTTGAATACTAAACACATTAAGAAACTGCTCAGATGGATTAATGAGAGAGTCCATGAAAGGCTGTTAAACATGAAGGTACATGACAGTTCCCCTGGGTGAGGAAGGCCTTGAGTTCTAGAAAACTGAGATGTGTGTTATGGGAAAGCATCATCGAAAGTCACCCTGGTCCTATGCTGCTCACTAGACGTCTTCTGTTAAACGTTGTCATAGACAAGATACCAAGCTAGGCAAGACTGTGATTTGACTATAACTATCATTGTGTTCCTGTTATATAATTGCTTGTTAATTGATTGATTAATAATCCAAGTTTAATATATCTGTAGCTTAGCTTACCAGAAAATTTATTTTCTAATGTGTTCCTTATTCCCATTTATCCAATGGTATTATCTCATATCCATTTATAAGCTCTACTTATTAGCAGCTTTCTTCTTTGTGACAGAATGTTTTGATTTCTGCTGCATTTCTCACATATATTCCTGGAAATTTTCCTGAAAGACTAGGTAGATTCTGTCTCCATTTTTGTCCATTCTACTGTTACTAATTACAGTGTTTCCAGTGGACTGTATAAATCTCTGAGCAAGGTATTGTTTGGGAAGAATTTTTCTTTTGGACCAATTTAAAATATTTTTATACTGTAAAGTAGTCTGTGCTCTTCCAAGTTTTTAAATTTCATGGGACTATCATCATAGTGATGAAGCTGTATATTTATGCATACAGTCTGGGACATAATCTTCTATGATTACCTTACTTGGAAGAGAATTATCCTTGATCAAACTGAAGCTTGAACTTTCAAGCTTGAAGAGAATGATATCCTAAGAGGAAAGGACTGAGGGCATAGGACAAAACCATGCCTGACAGAGACAAATTTAAAAATAGTTAGAAGTACAAGAGGGAAGATTTTCTAGATCATCAATTTCATACCTTTTTTTTTGGAAGGAATAAGGTAATCTGAATATTTTTTCATGTTGAAGGATTTATTCTACATTTTTATATTTCGGAAAAAATGGATGACGGTTATAGGTAGTTATTCATGTTTGCATTGGAAGAAAAGGAGGCGGCATTCTTATATTCTGTTTCACAATCTGATGCTCTACATTTATCAAAATCATGCATTTAGATATGTGGAAGAGCCATCACGATGAAAATGGTAGGATATGAGAAAAAGCATGGAAGAAATTCCTAAGAATTTAGTCCAAAAAAGCAGACTAAGTATATTTGAAATAAAGCGTGGCCACGTACTTAAAGTATAGAAAAAGCCATCTGCATTATTAATGCATTTTTAAAATTTAGAAATTTAAGAAGCCTAGTAACTTACCCAAACTATAGCATCTATACAAGAACTCTCTGAATCATTTAAAATGGGATAAGAGGATATTACTGATCAAAAGTGTGAGGTCCCTTCAGCTAAAATATTTCTGCTTCTCTGAGCAGATTATGCTGCATGTATAATCTTTGGGGATATAGCTCTGCAGAATTAGTCAGGTTGGAAGATAAGTCATCTAGTTCAATCTGCTCAAAGCAGAGTCAACAAATTGTGTTGCTTGTGCATGGTCTTGAAAGCCTCCAAGAATAGAAATATCATAACATCTCTCTGAGATTATTTTCCTCATAATTAATTATTTTTCCTATATAAAGTTAAAACCTCTCATCCCTAATTTTTTTTTGCTGTGCACCTCAGTAACATTCCTGGCTTTATCTTCTCAGTAGCCACCTCTTAAATACTGGAAGCCTGTTACCTATTCTTCCCAATCCTGAAAAGTTCAGCTGCCTTAGACTTTATTCTCGACATGAGTTCTCCAGCTTCTGACAGCTTGGGAGCCTCCTGCTAGATTTACTTCAGTTGATAAATGTCTTGTATGGGGGCACATGAGGATCCAATATCAGACACAGTATTACAGAGGTGATCTAACAAATGCTGAGTAAAGGGGAGTAATTGCTTTCCTCTATCTACTGGCTACTCTCATGTTAATACAGCCCAGTATACTGTTAGTCAACTGTCCTTAGGATCCTCAAGTCTTTTTCAGCAGAGCTACTCCCTAAGGAAGCATTCCCAGGTTTGTGACCATTCAGGGGTTAGTCCGTCCTAGGTGCGTGACTTTAAACATCTCCTTGTTGAATTTCATGTCAACCTATTGGCCTAATCCCTTAGCCTTTCTAGATCCCTCTAAGTGGCAGCCCTGTGCTCAAATATATTGATTTCATCCTCCAGATTAGCGTTGTCAGATTGATAAGGATTTTGTCTCCTCCTCCAGGTATTGACAGAAGATGCTAAGCAAGTTAAGTCCCCGAACATTCCTCTGAGGAGTACCACTTGTGACTGGTCTCTGAACAGTACAAATCATTTACCACTAGCTACCCTTTGAGTCTGGAGTGTTGTCCAAACTACCATGGCTAGTACTGTGTATTTTAGCACCTTTTTTTATACATTCCATAATATGAGTGGGTGGGATCTTTCCAAGATGATCAGGGCTGGTGGGAGTGATATTAAGCTAGTGTGCCTTTCTGTCAGACTTAAAATGTTCAAATGAACTTGTACCCAAGCTAGTAAAAGTGCTGCACAGCATTTTATGGACTTGCTAATTTCACTCTCTCCAAACTGTATTTGAAAGGCATGGCTAAGTGTAGATATATCCTCAGAGACTCAACAGATCATTTCTGGTTTTACATACAGGTGCCTTGTTGTCTTATTCACTCTCTCTTCCAAGATTTTGCAGTTTTAAAATTGGTTAAAAAAATTCCTTTTAAAAGAAGTTTCTGTTACTGTAATACTGTCTGCCTCTTTTGCTTCAGCAAGTATTTGTGTGTAACTTCAATATATTGTATAACTTAATCATTCTTGTCTTACATCTTTCATCTTAATTTTATTGGGTTTGCTTTGTTTGTTCTCCCCTCTACTCCTGCTCTTTTCTTTTTCTTCAAGCTTTTATTCTGTGTGACAATAATTGGTTTCTTTTTAGTGGAATACACTTGCTTTGGATATGATTTAGAACAAACTTGAATACATTCCAGTGTCTTTTGTTATTGCCTTTAAATGGATTTTTTGAGTTAATCCTTTAGAATTAATTATTTTTAAAGATTTTTGAGGCTTCTTAAAAGCAACAATAAAAATTGCTGTGGCTTTAGTGATGTTTAGAAAAAATCACAAACTTTAATTGGTTATTAGTGGCATTATAATTGATACTGTTAAGCAGCTCCTGGACCTTGAGGTCTGTTGTTAATTAGAGACACTAGTGTCATCTTCCCTCTGAGACTTCTTTATGAAAGTATTTTGCGTAATAACACAGGGTTATCAGCTTTAAGTTGTCTTCTGAATGAAACCTTTCAAGTGACACTACCTGTTGTATCTGCCTTGTGAGTCTTCTTACAGCTTTTTTCAGTACTAAATATTTTGGCCAAGTCAAAGCACATACTTGTGTAACACTTGCATGGTCCGCACTAGTTTCATTAGCAACCTATGATAAGGTGTATAATCTACCATTTTTTGGTTTAAGTATTTATTCCTTCCTTAGACTTTCTATTTTCTGAATGTTTATGAGATAGTTTCTACACTCTTAAAGTAAATCCATACTCTGTGGTGATTCATCTCATTATACATAGAGTTTGGAACAGTTATTATAAGGGTTCTAGGAAAAAGAATTTAGATGATTGTATACACATCCAGCATGATGGGATATTAATTTTGGAAAGGGAAAAGTAAAGTTCTGTGTCAGAATTATAAACAACAGAAGAGATGATGGTAGTGGGAGAATAATGTTGCATGATATATATAGGCAGGGAACTTTCACGTGTAAGATAAGTGAAGCAAAAAGAAATTTCCCAATGAAGGAGACAAAAAGAGGAGGAAGACAAACTGAAGCCTAAGGAATCCTGTAGGGAGATAATTGATAGTTAGAGATGAATAGCAGAAGCAGGCTCTTATTATTTAAACCTATATATAACCTATGTTATTTGTGGAATTTTAAAATAATTTATAATACATTGTATGGCATATTACTTTTGTTTGTAATTAGATAATATCTGAACATATGGAACATTACTTTGCTGGTACTTAAAATGCTACATTAACCAATATTTCTTTGATGGATATTGAATTATTTAATCCTGAAACAGATGCTCTCCACAAAGTATTCTGTTCTAAGAATTTTAAATAAATAATATTGTTATTTTCCCTTTTCGTCTTAATTAAAAATATATGTAATGTTTTCAATTAAATGAATTATGTGCATTGCTTTTATACTGACGTTAACAGAGCCGAGCATATGCAAATTTTGGGGGGCTGTCAGTCGGATAGATAGGTTTGTGGGGCAAGGCTTTTTATCAACCAGGGCATGCTTCATAATGTCCAAAACACCTAAACAGGCCAGGGTCTAGTATCTGTTAAATTCAGTGGAAGTTATGTACCTAAAGGCTTTTTTTTTTTTTTTATTCTAAACTTTTAGTTCAGGGCAGCAGAGAGCTTTTCTTTTTGCTGTATGTGCTTTGATGTAATATATTTACTAGTATGTGCTTGTAAATTGTAATATGCTTTTGAAAGTAAGTTTGCAGGTGACACCAAGTTGGGGATTGTGTTGATCTGCTTAAAGGTAGGGAGGTTCTACAGAGGGATCTGGACAGGCTGGATCGATGGGCTGAGGCCAGTGGTATGAGATTCAAGAAGGCCTAGTGCTGGGTCCCATAGTTGGGGTCACAACAACTCCATGGCATCTTGGCTTGTATGAGAAATAGTGTCACTAGTACGACTAGGGAAGTGATTGTGCCCCTGTACGCAGCCCTGGTGAGATCACACCTTGAGTACTGTATTCAGTTTTGGGCCCCTCACTACGAGGAGGACACTGAGGTGCTGGAGCATGTCCAAAGAAGGGCAATGAAGCTGGTGAAGGGTCTATAGAACAAGTCTTATGAGGAGCAGCTGAGGGAACTGGGGTTGTTCATCCTGTAGAAAAGGAGGAGAGACCTTATGTCTCTCTAAAACTCCCTGAAAGGAGGTTCTAGCAAAGGTGGGTGTTGGTCACTTCTCCCATGTAACAAGCAATAGGACAAGAGGAAATGGTCTCAAGTTGTGTCAGGGGAGGTTTTAATTGGATATTAAGAAAAATTTCTTCATTGAATGGGTTGTTAAGCTTTGGAGCAGGCTGCCCAGAGTAGTGGTGAAATTACCATCCCTGGAGGTATTTAAAAGACATATATATGTGGCACTGAGGGACATGGTTTAGTGATGACCTGGCAGTGCTGTGTTAACAGCTGAACTTGGTGATCTTAAAGGTCTCTTCCAACTAGAATGGTTCTTTTTCTATTTTCTCTTTCTAATAATCCAGACATTACACAATGTAAAAATAACTGAAAATTAGCTGTAGTGGAGGTACTCTGTTTTAATTAACTTTCCTAAGACCAAGGGAGAGAAAGTAAGCTTTAGTTAACATAATATCATTTCAGAAGAGTTTACTGCTGAAATAGGTGAGGGAATAGACTGCAGAGATTTCAGGGTTGTAATTTTCCTGTGGCTACACTTGAAATGTGCATTGAAATCCACAGAACAATTCAGCATTTTTCTGGTGTTGCTTTTGTTTTTTTTTTCTTTTTCTTCATATAATTGAAAATTATAAAATGATAACAAATAGCATAGAGAAGTATACTCTGGAAATACATTTAATAGGAGACTGGGAAGAAGTTGACACATCAGTGAAGTAGAAAGTAGTTAAAAAGGAGGACTACATGCCTGCACTGGTGTGATTTTCCTGTAAAAGCAAACAGTAGGTTAATGCTGAATGGATCGAAGAAATGTAAAGGGTGATAGAGACGTTGAAGTTCAAGGAAGGAAGGACGGACAGAAGGAATGATGAATTGGACTCTTAACAGCCTGACAGTCAACAGGGTGATTTGGACATGATAATTCAAATCCCCATTTATAAGTGTTGTCACAGTGGATGGTGCTCTTCTGGGCTTGTAAAACTACAAGTCTGGAAGTCATGGGGATACAGTTAATCCTAGCTTGAGTACTGAAATATTCTCCCATGGTTGTAGAAGAAATGGTATTAAGATACTGGTGTGCATGTCATATATAATTTAGGTATACATATGTGAACTTTTGCAAGCAGGTTTTATAGGAGAAATCATTGTTTCATATTTTGGAATACATTGTTTGATGTGAATATTCAATATAGCACTTAGTTTGCTAAAAATGGGCATGTCTCTTTCAGAAGCTATCATTGTATTGCTGTTTACACAATAGTCTAACTAAACAAAAATGCACTTTTTAAATAGCTACCTAAGTAACACATTTTTATCTATGCCATTTTATAGTAAATGTTAGTGTAAGATTAAATTAATCTAAGGGAGTGTGATTGATAATAACAGTTTGATTTAATCCGTATATTACCTAATATGTGAAGAAAGACAGCCTTTTACCTGGAGTTTAATGTTGTAGCTGTTTTACTAGAGCGAGACTAACTTAAAATGGTTGGGTTTTATTTTGTGTAGATTTTTGTACACTTCACAATTAGTTTAAAAGTGATATTTCCATGTCTATCTGTAGCCCTTTTGTCTTCCATTTAGATTTTAGAATATATAGATTATTTTCATCACATGGTTCTGTGTCCTATAAAATCATTCCACCATTATATCAAAGCATTGTCTTTTAACTGTCTTCAGTAGTATTCAGACAGTAACCCAGTTTCTTTGGTGCTATGAAGTATTCAACTGTATGTTTTTAAGTTTAGCTGAAATTCATGTTAGAGACAGAAACAAAAAGACATTATAAATGTTAACAGTACAAAGTACAATTTCATACAAAAAATAAGATTTTCTGACAAGATTCTGCCCTCAAATTTTATTCCCAACAGACATCTCAAGGAATCTGACTTGTTCTCACATGCTAAATGACAGAACTGTAAACCCTTCAACCTGGAAAGTGTAGTATATGAATGCTAAAATGCTTTATTTATAGAATCTAGGTCTTCACTCAAAGACGTGTATAGATGAAGACTGTCATTGCTTTTTCAAAATTAGTATTAGACGTTTCACTTTGAGGTTTGTTCTCTTTGACCAGTACAAAGCCCATGTTTATTCTACTTTAAAAAGGAATGTGTTCTTTCTTCTCTGTTGAGGAAGCACAGGTAATTGACTATCAGTAAAGCTTTGAGATCTGTTTTTGGGTTTCCCACTTATTCAGTTAGCTTGAAAAGCAGCATTCATTTTCCACTAAGTTTTCTGTTGTCCATGCTGTTGCACACCTCATTTTGAGCATGCCTCACTCCTTTTCTCTTGCAGAGATAATATTCCCATTTATTTATCTATCCTTTAAGGTCTAGTGATCAAAATAGTGTAATTGTTAAGCTTAAAAAGATGAACAATGTGATTCTTTTACTGTTTTACTGAAACCGTATTTAGTGAGTTTTACTCCTGAAAAAAAGAATATAACAAATTTTATTTTTTAATTTTTTTTTAATTTTATTTTTTTTAATCTTGATTTCGTAGAACCATAGAATCCCAGGTTGAAAGGGATTTCAAGGATTATCTAGTCCAGCCTTTCTTGGGAAAAGCATGGTCTAGATAAGATAGCACAGTATGCTGGGCAGATGAATCTTAAAAGTGTCTAATCTCAGGAATGCCACCACTTCCCTGAGGAGATTATTCCATTGGCTGATTGTTCCTGTTGTGAAAAATTTTGCTCTTGTGTGTAATCAGAATCTCCCCAGGAGTAACTAGTACCTGTTTCCCCTCATCTTTTCCATGTGACTCCTTGTAAAAAGGTGGTCTCTATCTTCTTTGTAGCCACCCTTTAAATACTGGAACAATTTATTCCTTATCTTCTATTGATAGAAGAAACTCCTATTGGTTTACTAGACCATATTCTGTGTCACCCAGCTCTCGGGACATCTTAAGGGATGGGGAGTGAAATTAGTACATGCTTCTGTAGGAGTCCAATTTGTATTTGCTTTTTCATCTGCAGCATTAGTCTGAACTGAAGGGATGGCTTATAAATACTCTGTTATTAACATGTAACTCTTTGTGTTTGCTTCCTTACCTGAGAGGTGTTTATCTGGCTAGAAACAATGTTGTCTGATAAAATCCACACTGTGCAAGTACTGATGGGCCGTCTCAGGATGATATATTATGCCAAATGTCATGGAGGAATCCTATCCTTTCATTGGTCCTGGGAAAGAGTTTAAATTTGTGTGACATATGGAGATAAAGAGTAAAGCTGGATTCAGCTGTCAAAAGGAATCAACCTGTATATTTGATGATGATGTCTTAGAAAGTAGTTTTGTCTCATGTGGACATTTTGAAGCAGAAAGCAGTATCTAGGACAGGAGCTACACCCTTTCTTGACCCTTAATTTAGCACTGAGGGAAGGACGACACTCTCCTGTATGTACATCTGTCTTCAGCACTTCCATTTTCATGTGAGCTCTAGCCAGGGCACAAAATGAGAACAGTCCTGTATTCAGCGTAGTGCTTAGAACACAATAATCTGTAGATTTTGGTAGGCTTTTAAATGGATAATCCTCGAAAGGAAGAATATTTTATCATGGGTGTTACATTCTTTTAAGAAGTTATTTCACTATGGAAGTATTTTTGCATAGACTTTCCTTGCTTTCTCTATTTCAGTAGAGAATTCCTTCTTAAGGAAGAATTCCTTCTGTTCTGTGATTAAGGTGTTGCTGTATACTTTGAATGGATGAAAGAGAATCAGTGTATTCAACTTGTGAGGGAGATCCCAAATTTTCATATTAGGAGGATATACTTTGTAGAAATATAAACGTATATGATGCTACAATTATCTTGGGTTTTTTTAGACATTTATTCTAGATTACTCTCTACACCTGAATATACACAGCATGTAGCTTTGTGATTGCCAAAAGCATTATGGCTATTTGGAGCACAGTTGGAAATTGTCATCCACACGAATAACGAACAATAGCTACATAAAGGTAAGGCAGATGGAGTTGTTTTCCATTTTTCTAAACTGTAATGTTAAAAAGAACATCAGCTATTTTAGGATCAGGAATAGGCCATCTGCCCAAATTGCCTCCCATTTCAGCTTTATCTTACTCACATATTATAGTTATTATTTTCATTTGAATGGCATTACTTTTTAATGCTTTTTTTCCTTGAAAGATACGTCATCTCGTTAGCTGATTAGTTTTACACCAGGGTTTTCTTTAAGAATTCTAGGCCTTTTTTTAATATTTAGATATTATTCAAATATTTTGCCTCAAAATATGATGTTTGCTTGATAATTTTTTTTATTAAGTCAGACAATGTCTATCTTTACTGACAGTGTTGGAAATCATATGACAGTCTGGCAACAACAGTAGCAGGAAAGAAGCAAAGCGCCCCCAGGGATCATGAGAAGAACAGCTCATTTGCATCAAGACAAAGAAAATGATTTGGGACTTGGGGGGGTGGGGGGTGGAAGAGAAACTGAGAGAAAAAAAAAAAAAAGGGAGGGGGAGATATTTGTCAAAAGCATTTTTTATCTGACAGAAGAATTTCATTTTTAGTTTTCATCTTCGTCTAAAGGGAGGAATGACTAGATTCAGTTGTTTGAAGACTGCTGATTTATTGTCTTGATTGTCTTTGTGGGATGAGCATTATACTTGAATGTCTTTGTGGGATGAGCTTTAGAAAGAACTAAACATTTTCCTATAGAACTTTTTAACATCTGAAATTGTTGGTTCGATGAGTATCAAATGTTCTACAAGATGTCAACATTTAATATCAGTGTTCAGTTCAGGATTTTCATTAATTCATGTTGTATAAAAGCTAATATTTGTCCTGTCACAGTAATTTGGCAAATAGAAACAGAAGCTGTTCTTTCTAAATATCTAAAGAAATCATACAAAAACATTTTAATGTTCCAAGAACACTGGAACTTTCTAGCCCTCCCACTTCTCTCTTTTTTTCTTCCCCCCCCACCCCCCCAAATAGGAATGAGCTTCATTAACTATAAAATAACATTTTAGTGAAAAATCAGTTCCTATCAAATAACCTATTTTCTTTAGAATATAATGGAGAAATTTTTTTGTAGTTATGTACCTAAGCGCAAGCATCTAGAGTGCTTTTTTGGTGCCCTGGGATACTACAGATATACATACAGTGTTGACAAGACCTAAGGAGAGAAAAGAGATAGGACATGTGTCCTTTGAACACATGTTGCTCCTTTGGAGCAACAATTTTAAATCAGGACTGATGCACTCAAAAGCTTTTAAAATGAAACTGGATATTTGTGTCTTGGTATAGCTTTGTTTATGTCATTATTCATAACAGTTTACAGGCTATTTAAATGGTTAGGCAAATAATAAATAATAGAAGTATCTGTAAAGTGCATAGATTTTTTGTAGGTGAAAATTTTCCATTTCTTGAAAAAAACTTCTTGAATTTCAATTTCTTGAAAAAAGATGATATTTTTGTGGCATTAATCAAATGTAAAAAATAATTTTTGTTGTTGTAATTCCAAGAAATATAAATGACAATTGATCATAATTTCTTAAGCAGCCAAAGACAAAAGGAATTTGTCCATTATTTGAAAAAAATTGTCTAGATCTATGATCATTTGCAGTCTTTGTTTTACAGTTGACTTCTTTGAAGACCAGTCTACTTCATTTTTTAAAACTGAAAATGGGAAAGCACTTCAGTATAACTGCAGCTTTATATCTCTCTGAGAATACTGTATTAAAGTAGGCAGATATACACTAATTTCATTTAAAGATTTTCTTGAGAGTTCAAAATCATATGTCTTTTAAACATGTTGTCCAACTGACTTAACCTTATATGTCTTTTTGAAAACCCTGGCTGTAGAAAGGAAAGACTGCTTACTGTAACCAGAAAAGTAACATAACCACAGTCAGTTATGTACCACAGGGACAGTTTTCATTATTCATTACTAATTCTACTGTATGCTTATGCTATTTACGAATGATGCTTGTACATTTTGTCTCAGAATACTGAAGTGGAGCTAACCATAAACAGAACTTAGTCTGATATATTTTATTTTTCACACTGTCCTGTAATACAAATATTGAAAAGGACTCAGCTTCTTTAGAATTTTTATTGAACCTGGAGTGAACATTTCCATTCTCAGTTTCAGAGCACTGTTCTCCCTAGACAGATTGTGGTCATGTATTTTAACACTTCAATCATGCAAATCTTGCCAAGTTTCAGTAATAACTCTAACTGAATTTGTCAATATGAATGAGTAATTGCAATTCCTTTGTTCAATATCCTAAGTCTAGAGTTGTCATATGGGTAAAGGAAGTTTGATTTTTTTTTTACCTTTAGCACTTACTGGGTTAATTTTTGTTGTCAATGTCTTGATTTTATCTTTACTGAATGTTTACATAATCTTTCTCTTGTTTAGATAGCTCTTTTTTTTTTTTTTTTTTTTTTTTGTTGTTGGTAGCTTAGCATTTTCCCTGAGTATTTATTTAGCCTTTTCCTGAGAAGATTAGTTCTGATTATTTCCAATGGTATTAAACTGGAAGCTATTCAAATTACACATTTTGTATGTCAGTCAACTAACCTACCAAAACAATTTGTTTGGATGGTCAACCAATATTCTGGAAAGATCCTTTTGGGGTTTTTTTCCTATCTGTCAGTTTATTCTAACATTTTACTACTGTTGCTTGTGAGACCCAAAGGTACTGTAAAAAGATCAATCGTATCTATTGCTTCTTCAATAACTTTATTCCAGATGTCTTACTGTAAGCTATGTTGTGATGAAGTCTCATAATCTTCAGTAGGGAATATCAGTAATTTTTTTCCTCTTGATAAGGTTTCTAGTAATCTTTTTTCTTACCTTTACAAAAACTGCATGCAACTGTTGATCTGTTTCCAAGCACATTTTCTTACCTTTAGCATGAGGTGATTGTTATGTTGATTTGTCTCCGGTGGTTTGTGTTCAGTGGCTATCTTCTCTATTTCATTTGACTATATCCTTCAAAATGTTTCCTGTAGTTTTCATACTGAGCTTCTCATATTTACTGTACACTTTCTACTATGTAAACTTTCTTGTCTTGTCAGTGCCATACCTCCACTCCGTTTTTACTCCATTCACTTCATTAATAAGAATTGTTTTCTTCCTTTAGTCTGACAGAGCGATACTTTTCAAGTTTTTTCTCATTTATTCTGTGCTATTTCATCTGATTTTTTTAGCTACTATTTGGACTTATTATTTCATATCATTGTAGCTGAAGCAGAAACTTAAATAAGAACATGTTTGGATGTGTTACGTGTTACATGATGAAATATTGGAATTTATTTTTATAACTATTTTATCAAGAAGTAAATGCTTAATCATTTTATGGATAGAATACTACTTTTCGGTCTAGTAGCTGATAGAAAGAGGTAAGGTAACTGAATTTAAGAAAATGAATTAAAAAGTATTTTCAGTCCTGTATTTTGAGTATTGCCTAGCCAGAAATTTCAAACACTCATGGTTACATTCTCTTTTTCATTAGTAGAACATTTTAGAATCAAGTTTGCTGTCACATGCTAAGATAAAGTGAATCTATTTCTGAGTTACTATTTTCAGGTTTGAATAATCAGTAAGTACTACTTTTAATGTATTTTATTCCTGAGAGAAAAATATTAAATAAATGTAAACACAGGTGTGTAAAAATGCTTTCCTACATTTCTGAAGAAATTAAATATAGGTTGTTGTCAGTTCCTACCACTGTTAAAGAGAGTAAACATAAAAGATTTTAGCCTCATGCAACCTTCCTAGAAATGAAGAGATTATTGAAAGATATATTATACAACTATTAGTGGCTAGAAGTTCTTCCTATACTTTTTTTAACAGAGTCTACTTTGCTGAAAAAATTTTTGTATTTTTTTGGCATATGCCTGTGAAGTGATGTAGGTTAAATATACACTGATCTATTGAAGCTAAAAGGTGGATTAATTCCTAAGGACCCTCAGATTTATAGAGTAGCATATCTGTAGAAGGACCAGCTATCCATTTTTACACACAACTACGCAAGAATCCCACTGCTCACCTGTAGCTTGTGTGGGGATTTTAAAATTAAGAATGTCTTTGGTCTTGGAGAAATAATGATTTTTTTTAGAGATTTGTTAGGCTATTATTATGGAGTTTTTTCTGTGTAGACAGTAAAGATGTTATATTTATAGGGATAGTAGGTGGTTCGCAGTACTGCCATGGAAAGCAATGTCATGTGTTCTACAAGGTAACTATTGTTATATGGTTGATAAAATAATGCAATACCAGTGTAATGAAATAAAGATTTGCAGACAAACTAACATGTTACCAATAGAAATACCTCACAAATGCAAAAATGTATATAATAAAAGGATCAAGCAACCATTCATTAATCAATATACATGTTGAAATCCACTTTAAGTAGATTTAAATAGCCTCACCTCCAACATGCTTTTTGCCTTTACCATGTTCTTACAGTAAATAGAATTTAATAAAAATAAAATTTCTAAACTTATGTTTCTGTTATAAACATGTTAAGTTTTCAATTTAAAGGTATTTAAAACCTCAGTAGAATACTGAAGAGTTGTCGTGCTGTTGACATATATGTTCATGAATTAATGGATGTTGATATTAACTTGAATGTGCTTGTATGTCTTTTTAAGTTTTAATCTAATTCTGCAAGCATCTCTTTCTGCAGATTCTTTGGTAAGAATGAGAACTCTTTGAAGGAATATCCCTGTTCTCATTCTTGGAGTTGTATTCTTTCTTTGTACCCTATCAGTTAAGCACCACTAACAGATCACACATGGTTTATTCTATGAGTTGCTAAAAATTCTGTAATCTCTTAATCTTTTTTAGAAACACTGTTGACCCTGTTCTTACAGACATTTTCCTAGTATTTCTTAAAGTTTCACTTTTAAGTGATAGCAGAGAAGGCATATTAGCACAGATAACGAATTATTGCTCAGTCATGGTTAGTTACAGGAGATGCATCTTGCTGGTATGCTGAAAACAAAAGCTCAGTACTTTCAGAAAAAGGAAGATATAAAGTTGTACAATGGCTTGATCAAGGTCATATGAGAGTAGGATTGCAAAGCTACTTTAAATAAATACAATTGTATGTCTCTTTTTATGAGATATAAAGGAAATACATTTCAGAAGTTAGCAACAGTATGATCCATTTCTTCTTAAAATGTAAGGTATACTTTCATTTGATACCATTATGAAGTATAGAATGATTCAAGTATTTGTGAGATAAGTTTAGTTACATCTCAGCTCTCAGAAGTTTAGTGTGAGAATTCTTCAATATAAAAAATGCATTTTACCTGTCAGCAAAAACTTTTAATGAGATATTTTAATAAAGTCAAAAAGGCCTGTGTTTAGTCTGTGAGGGGAAAAAGTCTTCTTACCAGCACACCCCATTAGACTTCTATTCATGTGCTGTTTTATAACATTGTGCAGAGATGTTTTTGCATGAAAAAAATAGATTCACATTTCTAAGCGCTGAGTTGTAAGTGCTAAAATGTAGCTTGTGTCCAGAGGTTGAATATACAAGATATATCTGTAAGTTCTTGCTGACAAGAACAGGATCTGCCCAGTGACGGGTCCCATGTGAGCTGCCACTTGGGGAGGGTTCTGAAAGCTGTCATGCCACCACTGCTTTCCTCTGCTGTATTTGTGTGCCCTTACGTGCGATCGCCATTCACCAGGTTTGTAAACTTCTGTCTTCAGTTGAATATTTCGATGCTGTGAAATTCCTAAATTTGGGTAGTTTAAAATTAGTATCAAGTTCTTCTTTCTGCCTTTAAGAACTTTGAAAATTACCTTCACATAATTTAAAAATTTTGGGATTGAACTAGAAAAAGAACAGCTTTAACATGGAAACAAGTTATTCACTACTACTAGGTAAAATGAATTATTTTTCCATGTTATAAGCATTTATAGACCTATAATATTTTGAAAGTATGCAGCAAACTGTAAATAAGAGGAAAATTTAATGTCTAAATGCAAGAAGTAACTCTTCTTTTTCTACCTACAAAAATTCAGTCCCTGATGCCACAGAAATGTTTACTTAGTCTTGAAAGATAAAATATATATTACAGAATATTAAAAAAATGTTTAAGTATACTAAAGATTTACAAGAAATGTTTGATACTCCTATTTTTACTTTGTAATTCACACTACCTATGCATTCTATGAATATTCACTTCCTTAAGCACAATATTCAGTGATAATATTATTTCCTTCATTCTTCCTGTTTTCATATACATGAACCAAAATAACATAAAAATGCTGCTGTTCCTTTCTTTGTCAGTAGGGAGCATCTCTCTTCATCAGGAACCTTAGGGGTCACATCTTTTCTCTACTGGGCTGAGGAGTAGTCATTTTTTCCATCCTGTAAGAACTGGGTTTGCTGTGTAATCAGTGTTCTGATCAGCAGCTTCTTGTGCACTTTTGCTGCTTATGGGACCAGTCCTACTCCTGTGAGATCTTTATCTTCAAAATGAGTAGTCAGGTATTCATTGTTCTCTTTTTGTTTTGTTTCATTTCATTTCTGCTAATAATGTTTCTGTCAGTCATTTATTGCTTGTAACATTGTGAAAGCTGAGGAGGTTTATAAATTAGTCAGTTGTTATTGCTGAACAGAAGTGTGCAGGTCAGAAAGAAAACCCTAATATAATTTAAATGGTTCAAGCTATCTGAGTTCCCTGTATGGCCAGCCTAAAATGTAGACATAATTAATGACTGAATTACCCTTTTGATTGAAGACAAAATATTGGATTTACGTTATCTGAGTCTAAGGAGATTAAATTGTCAGGTTTCTAGGAAAGTACCAAAGCAGTTCAAAACTTGCTGTTATCAGTAGCTAACAATCTATTTCCCTATCAGTTTTATGTCTCCTTCCCACCTTTCTTCTCTCTTCTTCCTCCCACAATAAGCAACATCTAAAATACGGTGATTATTATGGGTAATTACTTTATAAAAATATTTATTGTGTGGTTTATACAGCCTAAAACCAGATAAAATATCCTATATGTTCAGGTTGGCAGTTTAACAGGAGAATATGTAAGGAGATTATTTTATCAGACATTAGAATGAGTTTGTTTATTGTCAGACAAGAGCTCCCAGAATGTTGTTTTTAGAAACAAACAAGCCAAAAACTATTTTGATTTTAATCAAAAATGTATTTTCCTCATAAAAAAATTTCACATACTCACTGGTCTACTCTACAGAATTTGTCCATTTCATTACACCATGTGTCAATCCTAGTATATCCTTTCACTGCAAAAACTCGTGGCTAGTGTGTGTAATACAGCACAGAAGGGAGGTATTGCTCAGTTCCACTACTTTTATATAATAATTAAAAAAAAAACAAAACAAAACAAAAAACCCCCAAAAAACCAGAAAGTGTTCTTGGCTACTTGCACTGTATTCCAGACTTAAAAGTCCCATGAAAGGTCCGGAAAATGAAGTTAATTGTATTTGGTTGGTATAATACCATTAGAAGCCAGTTAGGTAAAATTCTTTCCTTATGCTGAGTCAGTGTAGATTCCCATTTGTCAGCATCAGTGAAGTCCAGGTGTCTGGTTCCTAAAAGAAATACCTTTTCTTGTTGTCTTTTAATTCAGCACAAATGCAGTCATGTGCTTTTTATTTCAGAAATTGTGATATAATGACATACTTATGACACATTGGTTGGTACGCTTATTACAGTTGCTTTTACTTCCATTGCTGTGCTTTTTTCTTTGCCCACGTCCCAAAGACTGATTAGAGGAGGATAAAGCTCATTGAGTGAAAAGGATTGCTTCTTCAGGTAATTCTTTAGATAGCTCTGTCCAATGTCATAGTTAATCTCTCTTGAGATGCATCTGTATAGATATATCACAGACATGATTCCCAAAAGAGCACCAAGACAAGCAAGGAATCCTATTACGTTGTTCTTTTCGTAGCCTTTGACTGCCAAGTCCAGTCCTTTTGTGGTTACATTGACACATTGTTTCTTATTCTGTGAATAGATAGTGGGAATATCTATACAAATTTTATAGTCAGTTGATGGATTTAGATGTGTAAGATTATATACCTTTATATAAGATGGTATTCGAGCACTTTGTGCAGCCTGAGAGTTTTCAGCTTTCAGAAAGGCTGTCCACTTAACACTGGACTTCAGAATTTTAGAACTTGCTTTCCATGAAACCAAAACAGAATTAGATTTTATATCTCTTATTTTAATATTCAAAGATTCATTGCTGTCCTGAGGGAAAGAGCCATCCACTTTAATCATGACTGACTTCAGGTCTGCCCCAACTAAGTTCGTTGCTATACATGTGTATAAGCCACTTTCTTTTTGTGTTATGTCACTTATTTCTAATGTTCCTTCTGAATGAATGTAGTATTTATTAGAAATAGTATTAGGCAAAAGTTTCTGTCCTGATGGTGTTATCCAGTAGATTTCAGGTTCTGGTTCTGCTGTTGCTCTGCAGTGTAAGGAAATATGGCTGCCAGTTTTTAAATCCAGAGCAGATGGAAAGCTTTCAGGAGCTATCAGAGGGAGACAGATCTCCATCATTTCCCGGAAGTGTATCTGTCGCACATTCTGGCCTTGAAATTCAGGAGGGTCTACACAAAACAGGGACTCGGGCTCCATGAAGCGAATGTTTGTTTTATTCATGTTAATCCAGCGGATGACACAGTCACATCTAATGGGATTGCTGTGTATGCTAACTTCTTTGAGGTTAGGCAAAGATTCTATTGTACTGCGGTACAGCGCACTCAGCGCATTGCTGTTGAGCATCAGTGATTCCAGCTTGGGAAGTCTGTAGAATGCATTTGGATGGATGTATGATAATCTGGGGTTATTGGTAGCTTCTATTTTTCTTAAATCTGGCAAATTATCAACAGCAAGACTATCTATAGAAATCAGTTCAGGCATGTTATTAATTCCTAACTCTTTTAGGTGCAGCATATTGCTAAAATCTCCTTGTCGTATCCTGTTAATGGGATTCTTATTTAGATCCAGAAATTTAAGATTTGTAGCCTTTTGAAGAGCAATATGGGGTACTCTGACAAATCTGTTGTCATAAAAGGAGATGCTTTCTAAATTGTCAAGGCCAGCCAAAGCATTATCTGGTATTTCAGTGAGATTTATGCCTGCTAAAACTAGGCTGCGCAGATTGATAAGAGGCTTAAAGTTCATATCTTCAATTCTGATTATTGGGTTTTCTCCAATCATGAGAATTTCAAGATTAGGAGTAGCTTCAAACCATTTCCTGTTGATCATTTGCAGACCATTTGAATTGAGATGAAGTCTGAGAAGATTATTGAGGCCTATGAAAGCTCCTGGTGCAATCACAGAAAGCAGATTATGATTAATATAAAGCTCCTGTAAATTGTGGAGTCCAGAGAGACATTCTTCAGGGAGTTCAGTAAGTTTGTTTTCTTCAAGGTACACTGAAAGCAACTCTGGTATCTTTTTAAGATTAATACTGGCCACTGAGGATAAATTGTTCTGAGATAAATCTAGACCAGTTAAATTAACTGGAAGGTCTATTGAATGTTCAATTTTTGCAATATTATTAGTCTGTAGAAGTAGAATTTGTGTGTCAGCAGGCAGTCTGGCTGGAAAATTTAAAAGGCCTAAATCATTACAGTCCACTGTTGGAGCCTCCATATACACAGACCTGGGGGTGAACCATGGTCTGATCTCACATATACATGACTCTGGACAGTCTGCTTTTTTTTCTACAGCTTGTACTAGTGCAGTGATAACGAGGCCAAGTAGAAAATTAATCTTTAGTTGCATGTCCTTCATCTTAGCTCAAATGTTCAGGAAAATAACAGACTCTTTAGTATTCCACAGTTATGGTTTTGAAATTCAGTATGACGTGGTCAATTGATAAAACACACACTTGCATTTGTCAAATGATGATAGCAAAGGACTTTCTTCCTGAGGATAAGTGATAAATTTGTAACCAACTTGTCCAGTAGTAAGAGGCATTTTGGGGAAATGAAGGTCACTCTGTCCTTGATGACATAAAATTGATAAGCTTTGTGAAGATGAAGTATGTATAGATGGGCATTGGAGATTAAGCAATTCATTTATTTAGTAGTATTAACTTCAAATCCCATGATTGATTAGTGTTTGCAGGAATGATGGGATGACCTAAAATATAAGAAGAGGAAATAATTAGTATAAGAAACTATAAAGCTATAAATTAATTTAGCCATCATTTGCTCTCTAATGTCAATTATTGCAAGTAAGAAAAGAAAATGACTGTGGTGCCTAGAGTATTGTAGTAGAATCCAGATAGCTTAAATGAAGTTAATACAATAATATATATTTAGACTTGTAGCTTGTCATAGATCCAGTGGAGCATAGCTCTACAGGAAAATGAAGATCCACAAGGTATAAAGCAAAATATATCAGATTTTTCTACATATTTTATGCTTCTTTAAAATATTCTTTTATTTCAGTTATCACTAGAAGCAGACTGAGTTCTGTTGACTTTCGAAATGTAAACACTGAGCAAGTTCCTACAGAGCATAAATATTTAACTTTTCAACGTGAAGTTTATAAATATAAAGAAGATTATTTATGTGTAATCAAAGCAAAAGGGAGTGGTTGGATTAATACACATTTCTAATGATGATGTTCTTAGGCAAGCCAGTTTATTAAATTTATTATTCTATTTATACAGAACTATACAAAATTGATAATCCAGAGGTATTATCATCTTGTAATTATTTTTATATCTGCTGTTTAGGAAGAATTATTTTTTTTTCTTTAAAGAAATATGTACCTCATAATAAATAGCTTATAATCTTGGCAAATTCTGTCTAATTACTGTCTCGTTTATTTTGCCTTCAATAAATAACTTCAATTGTAAGGAATAATAATAACAGAAAATTGTCTTTAGAGTGATAAGAAGGAAAATACCTCTTCACTAGCAGTTGTTTCTTTAGCCTGTAGTTCTGCAAGAATCTGAAATTTGCTATGAAGTTGTGGATTGTCTTCGTATACCAAATTATAGTAAAGACTGAAACCTTAGCATCTTGCAGCATCAAATGGGTCCTCTCCAGATTTTAGGTTTGTTCTTTCTTTTTGTGGAGAAAGAAATAATCCTATTTTACTTGTACATTATGTTCCAGTCCATATAATTCAAAAGCTTCTGTGTTTTCCTATATGAATTAGTACACATTAACAGCTTCATTTACTTCAGAACATAGATTTCAGACTAATCTGAAATGGATTTTGTCCCAGCAGACTGTCATATGATACACATTTATGCCCTTTTTCCCCCTGCCTCTAGAGATAAAATTCACAGTGACATTGTTTACAAATTGTAAGATGAGATCAATGCATCATTGACATTGATAAATAACTTTTGAGGTGTTGCTTATACAGAGAGACAGAATTGAAAAGTCAAGTGTCAGGAATTTGGATTTTAGGTTTCCTTCCCAGGCCCGGGAGGATTTGGCATATTGACCACATAGGTGTTCTATATCAGCTCAGAGAAAAAGGTGTTGGAAAATGTTGAGTGACATGAACACTGGGCCAATGTGAAGCACATTTGGCAATTTTTTTGAGGCTGCTGTTTGTATTATGTACTTTTAAGAACATTACAATATTTTAACATGTAAGTGTATTAATAAAGTGAACAGACAATGTGTGAGATAAACATACAGAAAACATTCTGCTGTTTTGAAGAATAATAATATGTTTTTATGCAAATGGATCAGTTTATACTGAAATGCAAAGACATACTGACAGAAACAGTAAAAATGTGATCTGTTCCTTTGTTCTGGGAAATGAGATGAACTTTAGAATTGAAGAAAAATAAAGGTTTGCATTGGACAGTTAATGCCTGTAAGTTGCTCTTAATTTTGCCACCAAGAGGTAAAGGTGATACACCTGTATGGAGTACTATCCCATTTACTAAAGATCTCAGTAGAAATCATTCTATGCCAAATGCACAAATGTAGTTTACTATGTGGGGAGAAATGTTCATGGAGGGGAATTTTTTTGAGTTTCTGTTCTTGATGCACTTTATAAAGCACATGTCTCATTGACTTCTGGAATTTTATTTGGATTGTGTATTAAAAATGTATTTGTAAGCATGGCAAATGCAAAGTATAGGCTTCTAATAATTGAAAGGTCATTGGAAATATTACCTAAATAGTAAATTAAATAGATTCAAGATTGCTGCTGCAGATATCTAATCTCAGTGATTTGATCCCACTGTGATGCTCAGGGACTGCTCAGTAGAGGTACTTGGAAAGTATTCTGGGGAAGCGTAACTAGATAGATGACATGGTTTTCTGCTCCTCCCTGGACATTTCCTACTGACCACCATGAAAGATAAGATGTGGACCAAGATAAGCTTTTCATGCGTGTCCCAGGTACTTGAGAGGTGGCACCAGTTAAAGCATGTAAACTACTGCATTTTCATGGATGTAGTCTAAGTCCTTCTGGATTTGACTTTATACTCCTCCTGAGTTTATACCTCAGCTTCTATGGGGTTCTCAGACCAAAACCAGGGGCATCAGTTGACA
Source organism: Megaceryle torquata (assembly GCA_024611175.1). Taxonomy (NCBI): domain Eukaryota; kingdom Metazoa; phylum Chordata; class Aves; order Coraciiformes; family Cerylidae; genus Megaceryle; species Megaceryle torquata. The sequence goes on along the minus strand of JANIJG010002192.1, from coordinate 18,055 downwards.
TTTTAATGTCCTATGTATGGACTTTCTGCAAAAGGCAGCATAAAAGAATAGGTGACAGATCCAGGTTGAAATAATTCTTTATGATTAAATCTGATGTCTTTTCTCTTTCTGGTGAATGCTTCAGTTAATAAGCTACCATCTCAAGCTCATATGGTGTTCTAGCATAAATCTTTCTTATTTCTCTAGTAAAAGTGCTTCTGCCTTGTGCAAAATATTCACTGGGGTTGAGTGCCTTGGATAACACATTGTAGAGTAATTTTCACACTCTCTCCCAGATTACAGAGTCATCATTCCAAAATATTTTTTTTTCACTTCAGAAAGATTTTTTTGGTTTAAATAGTGGCATATCTATGTATGGTTTTACCTTAAAATTGTTTGGTATTAACTGTCATTAATGGTGGAATAATAGTCAGTGGAATAGAAGAATCTTTCTGGAGTAGTATGGACATCCATCCATGGTGGCTTATGAGATCATAGAATTGTACAAGATTATATCTCAAGTTGGAAGGAACCCATAAAGGTCAAGTCCAACTCCCTGCTCCTTTCAAGACAACCTAAAACTATATTGTATGACTGTAGTACATATCATATGACATAGTACACAAAATAGTGAAGTAGTGAAATGCACATCAAAAACTGTATAGAATCATTTGAATGGCAAAACATTTTTGTTGGTCATTTTGTTTATAATAGTATTGTCGTGTGACTGATACATAGTATTGACAAAGGTAAGAGAACATGCATTGCTGATGTTTTCTGGTCCCACCTGAAGATATGAAAACCCAGAATCAAGTTATGCAGAGTAACTTTGCTTATGCCAACTGGTTGCTTTGATTATGTGTGTGTGTCTGCATGTATGTAATTAATTTCTAACCTTTAGATGTGTACAAACCATTTTGACCTGAGGAGTGAACTGCAGTTTACTGTAACAAAATAAACCTCATGTAAATTTATATATGGCACTGAACATTGTAAACTGTAATTGAAGTTCAATTTCCTTGAAGAATGTAGTGTCACAGAGATAAGTGTGTGTAATTGTAAAATAAGCATTTAACTTTGTGATACTTTGAACTTCAGGAATGCATTGATTCCCTTTCTTAATTAATGTACTGATAATAGTAAATATATATTGATAAAAGTAAATAAAGATTAAATCTAAATACTCTTCCTAACAGTGATTTTCAGAATGTTTGGTAATGGGCTTCACTGCTTTAGAACTAAGTACTTTATACCATCCAGAGTTTTATGTGAAAGTTTTGCATTCCAAATACCCAGTTTTAAAGATAAGATGGACAAAGAAAACCTGAAGGTTATATGTCCTGTTCCTTTGAATAGTATTTAAAATATCTTAGATTTACATACACAGAGATTTCTATGCAAAAGTAGATATTTTCTTTAAAAAAAAAACCAAACTAATTATGTCAGCATTATCTCTTAAGCAAAAATGCTATTCTTATTATAGCTCTTTTGTTAGTCGGTTTTGGCAACCTCTCAAGGTTTATAATGTGATGCGAGTGATTCTTAAAACTTGTACCTGGTACAAGTACCTAGTACCCTGTACTATGGTGCATAATAGAAAAGCTTGTAGAGATGAGGCTCAGCAGCATATTGTCACCAGTAACCTGAGCTGTGAGAGAAGTGTTTTCACAGCAGCAGCAGTAGGAGCTCTTCATGTAATTCTTTACCCCGCTGCACATCTTTATGTGTACTCTGATGGTACGTGTATTTCCTCATCAAGGTAAAATGGTAGGGTTTGCTTCTTAATGTCTGCAATTAACAAGTCTAACTAGAGTCTGCATCTAAAAAGTTAGTGCTGCTTATTAGTTATGATATTCGGTATTTTTATTATTATTTTTCAGTTCTAGAACTTCTGTCCTAAAACCAAATCTTTGTGGACACATTATTTAATTTGTTTTGGTAGTCCATCCCTGTAGCAATCCACACTGTCTTACTAAATATATTGTGTCTCTTGCTTTTAAGGTATCTCTTGCTTTTAGAAAAATGCACCCTGATGTGCAACCTCATTACCTCTTGTGTAGACAATGATTGGTATGTCTAAACTAGGTTTGGTTTGTTTACTGCTACTGACAGCTGGAGTCTTGGTTTACAAGAGGGTATCACCATTATTTGAGCTGGAAAAGACATTCAGTGAGTGAATAAACTGAGCAACGTTTCTCATCACTGGAGCAACAGACAGCTAAAAACCAAGTCAGAGTGGGCAGAAAGGAAAAGAAACACGTCAGGTTTTGGCAATCTTTCTTTTCCACTTCAGCAGTTAGAGAGACAGTGATAAAAACTAAAAATGCAGCAGCTACATTGCAATGTGCCCTGCTGGCAATAAGGCAAGCAGTTCACTTCACAAGGACCAATTTAGAGGTGGCAAGCATTTTGAAAACACAGCTGTTCATACAAAGCTACCTTTCAAACACATCAACTGAAAGAGCCACTTCTCAATTCTTGTCATTATAACCACTTTTAGCAGTTCTGTGGACAGAAATCTGGAAATGTCACTAACCAAAAATTCAGTATGAGACATTTCATACCACACTTGATTGTAGTTATAGCACTGAAGGGTTCTTTTGATTTTTTTTTTTTAAGTGGTAGTTCTAGAAATATACATACTTACGTTTGAACATTCAGCATCTTTCTGATAATCTTATAAGGCATTATTTCCTTGTTTGTTCTATGATCAAAATTTAAAAATGTGTTTCTTTGGGGATCTTTTTTATTACAGAGCAATTGATAAAAAGATGCAATGGTTTATATATTTGAAATATTTCAACAACTGGCACAAAAGTCTTGTTTGGTTGGTTGTTTTTTTTCCCCTCTATAAAAACGTAAGTTGAAATATGCACAGAAAGCTTGTGACTGAGGCAGGAGTACAAGTTTAGGTTAAAGAACAAAAAAATAATATAATAGATTTTCGTAACAGAATCAGTCTTGAAATAAAATATTTCTAGAGGTAAGCTTTACTAGCTGGTTCAATACAGTTGCTGGAAATTATATAAACTCTGTAAAAATGGAAAGAATTTCTGTTAGCATATGTAAACTTGCTTTCCTTCCACTCTCTGGAGCAGAGTTTCATGCAGAATTCTGTTTTGTCTTTGCAAATACGAATTAACAGTTCACTATAATATGCTCTTAATGATTTCTGTTCTTACTTATAGCTAATGTATAATCTCAAATTAAAACATGAAGGAAGATTTTTGGAAATTAGTGTTTTTCTGATAATCTCGGTTCTGAGGTGTTCAACTTGGGAAGCTGACAGTATCGGATGACAGTTGGACTTATAGAATCTTAGGCTGAAAACCTCAAAAGTAAGCATCTGAAATACTTAGACATATTTGAAAAATTTGACTAGGGCTTTCAGTTGGGATACTGACTAATTTTGGAAATCTAATTTGCTTTTTTTACAGTGATTGATATTTAGAACTTTAGGCTGGCCATGAATAGCATTAACTGCAAGATATAAAGGAAATGGCAAAGCTCCTTGTATTTAACCCTAGAAGCAAGTTGCAGTATCTGAATAATTAGTTCGGCATATGTGTTTATAATAATTTTGTGAACTTGTTACACCTCCTTTTCATTTTTTTTTTTCCTTACTTGGAATAAATTCGCATAAGGGAAAGCCACAAGCTTAAAATGTTTAATACAACTGTAAAAGAGGACAAATTCTCACACCTTAGACAAATGCAAAATTTTATACATCATTAAAAGTTTTTTATATCCATGGACATCATGTGTATACTATCCTTGTGCTCTTGTTTACTCGATCTTAATGAAATATAACAGATATCAGAGTAATTGTCACACTGTACAATTCATGAAGAACTTTCTGTAGTTCTATTTCTTGTATTAATCAAAAATTACATTATTTTGCAAAACACTGCAATACAATAAATCATAAAGCTTTGAAAATACAGTATTTAAAATAGATGTGATGAAAACAAACAAGTAAGATAGAAGTCAAAGGAATATTTACATATGGTGTGTGACAATTTTTTATATATGTTATATTAGAATAACTTTTCAATGGATTTAAATGAACATTTGCTAAAACATTCTTTTAAAAATGGGAGAATGGAAAAGGTACAGCACTTTTTTGTAACCTATTTTAAACTGGATGACTGACCATGGAATGATAGATAACTATGAGACCACCTGCACGTGAAGTAATTTGTTATTTGTAATCACAGCACTTTATAGAAATAGTACACATTTTAGTGTGGTGTGTGTGGTTTTTTTGTTTGTTTGTTTGTTTGTTTTTTTAAACTTTTATTAGTTTCGTGGCAGCAGCAGGATTATGCATGAGTTTAAAAATGGACCCATAGTGATGGATAAGGTCCATGCTGTCTTGTATGCTGCAAAAACATATGCTGCACAGCTTTGGGCTTTACTTCATGGACCTTAAAATTTAATACAGGAAGAGGGATAACTGATGATGCAGACAGGGAAAGAAAAAAACCCCAGAAGGCAGTATGATAATCCACAAATATCCTTGAGTTTATTCTTTTCCTCTAATCATAGTGTAGTAGTTTACTATCATGATCTATGATCACTTTTCTAGGCTTTGAATTTAGATTTTTTTTTGTCTGCGGGTCTCTCTTTCATATGCTTTTAACTTCTAATCACACACTCCCTATCCATTGACTACATCTGACCTTTTCACAAATGTCATGGCAAAAGAAGACAAAAGGTTAGTTTGATGATACTTGGTAAAGAAATTAATCATTTCAGTAATTACAGTTACTTCATTCTTTTTACTTCTTCTCCTAGTACAAAGTGCACAAAATAATTCTTAGGTGTTCTTTTTGAGTGAGCAAAGATGTTAGAAAATTACATTTACATGACATGATGAATGTCAATGGAAGTTGCACATTTCTTAACCATTTGTGTTCCAATCTGTCATTTATGTTCAAATTTCTAATAGTGCATTCAAAATATTCTTGCAATATTTTTAATGTGTGGCAGTTAGACTAAATCTAATAATTTTATATATTTAGATTAATTGTAAAAGAAACTGTGAAAAGATTCTGATTTCTTGTTTTATTTCCTCTTCTTAAATCAGATATTGAATGTATAATTCTGATGTTTTTATATTAAAAAAGATTTGTCATTGGTAGTATTACTTGTTTTGATCTTTTTTAAAATAACTGTACATATGTATTTTCTAGTTGTCAGAGAAAATATCAAGGATCAAAGGTCCAAAATAACTTTTCAAAGTAATTAGATCTTTGTTATCTTTGTTACAGTTCTTAACCTTAGAAAGGCTTCACTGTGTGATTATTTATCGATGCCATTATCAAGCAATTATGTGAAAAAAATTACTGCTGTAACTTGAGAAAGTAATGTGTTATTTTAATTTAGATTTATTCGTTCATGTTCAACTTCTTTTTGACAGTTGTCATGTTAGTAGCAGAGAAGAGCATATTGGCAGTTACCTAGGCACATAGTTGGCAAGAGAGTAGTCACGTTCTGGATGTGGGTGAATGTACCAAGTTACCAGATGCTTCAAGCAGATGGCTAGAACTAAAGATGAGAGAGACCAGTTTTGGCTTGGTTTTCGAGAAAGCTACCATAACAATTTTGGGGTTCTGTAGTACAGTTGGCTAGTAAAAATGCCTAGCCAAAATCTAGCAGAGCTATTGGCAAAATCTGCATTTTGTGGTTTGTGTGTTTTGTCTTGTTTTGTTTTGTTTTTTCCTTTATGGCTCATAAAATATAAATATTAAACATTCTTAAAACATGGAAACAGGTGTGTTCAGGTAGTTGTAATAAAGACAGACAAATATAGTGCCTATACTTGGCACATAATATTTTCCTTGGGAATTAATTTTTTTTTTTTATTTATTTATCATGGGGAAAAGGTTGCTGTAATAAAATTAGCATAATAATAAACATGATAATTTTAGGAGATACAATATCTGTTCTGTAATTTTCAATAACAAAGATTTAGTCTTGAAAGACCTAAATGAATTTAAATTGTCAGTCTTTAATGGCACACTCCTAATGTTTAGTGAATTCACCTTTTAGCTTTTGGTATATTTATGATTTGTTTTGGGAAATGATCACATCAGTGTAATTGCCCTTACAATAATGAAAAAAAATAAAAACCATTTCCAGTGTGCACTGTATTGATTATACACTATAATAATCTAAAGATATAAAAGGGCTTAATGAATGCAGCTATATAAGAAACATGCAGCTACAATCGCAGCAAGCAGTTGATGTGTACTTATATTACATGGAATGTATTTTGAGATTCATGAAGGGATAAAATTTATTGCTTGTCCTTACAATAAACAGAAATTCCTTACTAAAAAACCAAATAATAACTTAGTTTTGAAGTGTCAGTATTGGATTAGCTAGTGTTTTCTATGTTGTGAATTTTCTTACGAAATTAGCCTGAATTACTCTAACTTCATAATTGTGAATATACTGGATGATTACTTTCATACTGAGCCACTGGGGGAATCTGGTTCACAATGTATTGTTCAGCAGAAATGGATAATTTTTTTTAATCTTGCTTGAGGCAGTGTAGGGGAATGGATTGATGAAAAAACAATTTCAGAATGCAAAACTTGACAATGCATAAAGCAGAATATTATTGTAAAGATTAGGGAATAAAAGTTATGTTTTCTGTTGTGTTTTATATTAGTTGGAGTGATTTATGCATACTCAGAAATTACCAGCTCAGAGATACTGTCATTTCTGATTGCAGAAAGTGTTTTGGTTCATATTTAGTTTTAATTACAGTTTTTTGCTCAGTTGAGCATCTCATTAATAACATTACATTTTAAGGTTATTTTTTTATGATTTGCAAATCTAATGTTATTTTTAGATCTGAAATTATTGCTTTTTGTGCTTTTATGACCCATTCCTCAGCTCTAATCCACCCTGTAGTATTATCATGGTTTATTTCTTATTTACCCAGAAGTGAAAAAATTGAAATGTTGATCTTATTTTCTCTTTATGACTTGTTTTTTAAAATAAGACCAGAAAAAAAAGCGGGTAAATAAATAGCAACACTTACAGTGAAGTACAGTATCCCTCTACTGTGTGTGGCACTACAGATAAATAATCATATTAGTTCGTCGACCAGCAACTGAAATCTCTATCAAGTGTTTTTCTTTTCCTTTCAAAACTGCAAATTTATTTTAACCACTTTTACCTCTCCAGCATGTATAGATTCATAACCACCTTCCGTACTCAAATTCTTTTCAATGTACAGTCCTAGTATCTCCTACTATGTTAAATTAAGTTTTTGTGTTCACTCAATCCCTTAATGTTAGAAGATTTGACTAATAGCATGTCACTGAATAGGTTTATTTTGATTATGAAACTTACATGATATAGCCACATTTTGATTTTGTATGTGTTTCTTAGGCCTTCAGCATCTATCATCCTTTTACATCACATTTCTGCATTTTGGATGCCAAATCTGACAGCAGTGTTAAAATGAATGTTCTGATCTCCCAGAGTATTTTGACCAGTATTTACTGTTCAAGTATTCAAGTCAATCACCCAGACTGTGATCATTGCACTAAATTTAGTGCAAAGCTTGCACTAAATTTCCATTGACAAGCATAATTTCTCTGGCACTTTATTGAGATTTCTACTTATGATTCCAAGACTATGGATAGACATAACTGCTGTAGGTGGAAAGACACATAGGAACATTGCCTCACATGCTATAAGAATGTTAAAGATGTACAGATGTATTTGTGCAATGAAATGCATCTTGCTCTGGGTAAAGGGCTCCTCAAACTGAGCAAAAGTTTGAATTAAGATTCCAAAAAGAGCCTGTTAGTGGTGATAATGGAAAGATAAAGTGAGCAGTTCTGTTCATCACTAGTGTTGAGGTGGGATAGATGTACCATTTCAAATTGTCCTTCCATTTTGTCCTTCCAAAGACGGATTTGACATAATTTTGTAATAATGGTAAAGTTAAGTCAAAGCAACCTGCTTTTTATTATAAGACATTTATTTTTAAGTCTGATTTCAGCCTTTTGCTTTCAGACAATGGCATGTTTCTCTTTTCCTTCAGTAAAGCAAATCTGAATATGTAAAGATAGATAGATATTTCAATAGTGTGTCATTTCAATAGTATGAAATGACGAATTATGCTTTCAGGGTCTAGTAGTAATTTCTGCTTCAAAGTTGGAAGATGTCAGAGAGAATATCAGGAGTAAGGAGAAAGATATGGTATGTTTGCTTACTCATAGGAGGACCACTGTCTGGAAAATAACTAGGACTATGTATGAGAAAAACATAACAGGCAAACATAAGGCTTTGTGTCCTATATAAATACTTGTGAAGAAAATAAGATTTCTGGATACATACTATAAGGTCTAGATTACATCCCATAATGTGGTAGAAAGAAGTGTAAACATAAGGGTAGAATGATAACGAAAAGAGATACATGGATAATTCAGTAACACCTTCAGAAATTGCTATTGGGGTTTTAGAATTTTCTGCTGTTCTCCACAAGAAACAAACGCAGCATGGATAGCAAATTTGTCTTAGTTTTTGTCTGCAGTTCAGAAAAGGAAAATACATATATACCACTGAAGAGTTTAAAGCAGAGGACTCATGAACTGATATTTGGAAGGGTTGGGTTACTTCTTAACTGGTTCTTCCTCAGCGAATATATTTAAACCAGGCAGACAGTATCTCAAGAGCATTTGATTCACTATTGCAAAAATGATTCAGGTGACACGGTGTTTCTTTAAAAATCTAAGTAACTCTACTTTCTTGCAGGAGTGTATAATAGGTAGTGCAGATACTTTTGAAGGCAAATAGCCAATTCACTTGATAAAGTTAGCTGATGCAATGCACAAAGCAATACCAATAAAAGTGCATTGAGGTTTAATATGGTTAACCACAATTTAAACAGGTAAATGAGGATAATTTAGCTTTGGTGTGTGGCTTTTTCTGCCAGTTCTTATAAATGTAAGCTGAATATATAGTTTAAGTTTCTTATAGTATAATTATCCTTCCTTCAGGCAATAGTTGTCATCTCGCTCAATATTATAATGATGAAAATTATGAACCACCTGTCTGTCTTCTTGCAAATGACTCTGTGTCCTCTGTTAATGAGCATGGAAATGTCACCTTAAATTGCTTTAACATTCTTAATACAAAGAAAACAAGGCATGGAAAGCATTTGAAGTTCAAAATCCATACCAGTTGTTAAATTTGTGTTAGTGTGCATTAAACTGCCCTTATCATGGTATCCTATAGTACATGGGAAATGCAAATTTTGAAAGTAAATCTAAATTTAACATTTTTCATTTGGAACAGGGAGTGCTGAACAGTGTGAGTGTTCTAACACCTATAGTTTCAAACGCTGACCAATCGGGTTCAGTTTCCACTGTTGTATGTGGAGAATGATCATGGTATATTTCTGAAATTCTAGTTCTAAATCTCCAGTGCCATATGGTAACTTTCAGTTGGTTAAATGTTGAGATTATTCTAGAATTAAACTAATAGGCAAAGCAACATATCTGAATGGCTGTGAACTTGAAAAGTCCGGAAAACATTTCCCTCAAGGTGACAGAATGCTCTTTTCTGTCTCCTGTCATTCACGAGAGATAGTGTGAGACACATGCAGGGAAGGTGAAGTAGCATATGAAAGTTATAGAAGTAATGAGTAAAAACTTAGAGCAGTTATGAGGTGAAATAGCTTTGTTTGGCAGTCCTTCAGGAGCAGGCTTTTAGGATTGAGCAAGACTTGCATTACAAGCAGGAAGGGAAATACCCTGAAGGCTATAAAAATATTTGGCTTGAAAATTGGGGTTTAGTTTCATTACATTTCCCATGTTGCTGCTAAACATAAGAATTGAATGATAATAGATAAGTTAAAAATAAGCTTGCTGTTTATATTTTCTTTTTCTACAAATGATTATTCTTCAAGGTTGACTTTTAAAACAGTTTTAGGTAGTTAATAAAGTCTATCTTGGAAAAAAAATTGCTGAGGAATTCTTGAGGTGAGTTCTCTTTACAGGCAGGATGTCTAAATCCTTTTTAATGTCTTTTTGGTTTATAAAGTCATATAGACACAAAAGCCCCCAATATTCACTAGTCTAGCATTGAATGAAAGATGGTGAATCTACTGCAGATGGAGACATAGGTATTTAGTTACAAAAACCTAACATTACCTTGAAAGAAATAAAAGTGGAAGACTGCAGTTATATACTGATAAAGATAAAGCAAAGCATGGTATACCTTTGAAAATTGCCATAGAATCACAGAATGATAGGGGTAGGAAGGGACCTCTAGTTCAACCCCCCCTACTAAAGCAGGGTCACCCAAAGCAGGTTGCGCAGGATCGTGTCCAGGCGGGTTTTGAATATCTTCAGAGAAGAAGCTCCACAACCTGTCTGGACAGCCTCTTCCAGTGCTCTGTCACCCTCAGAGGAAAGTTCAGATGGAACTTCTTGTGCTCTAGGTTGTGCCCTGTTGCCTCTTGTCCTGTCTCTTGGCAGCACTGAAAAGAATCTGGCCCCATTCACTTGACACCCACCCATCAGATATTATTAAGCATTGATAAGATACCCTCTCAGTCTTCTCAAGGCTACACAGTCTCTCAGCCTTTCATCATAAGGGATATACTTCAGTCCCCTAATCATCTTCATAGCCCTCTGCTGGATGCTATCCAGTAGTTTCCTGTCTCTTGAACTAGGAAGCCCAGAACTGGACACAGTACTCCAGATGCAACCTCACTAGGGTAAAGAGGGAAGATGACCTCCTTCGACCTGCTGGCCACACTTTTAATGCATCCCAGCATACCATTGGCCACCTTGGCCACACAGGCACATTCCTGGCTCATGGTTAACCTGTTGTCCACCAGGACTCCCATGTTCTTCTCCATGGATCTACCTTCCAGCAGGTCATCCCCTAACTTGTACTGGTGCATGGTGTTTGTAATTCCTCCCTAGCAGCAGGACCTTATGCTTCCTCTTGCTGATCAATGAAGATTCCTCTCTTCCCAACCTCAACAGGTTCCTCTCTGCCCAACTCTCTAGCCTGTCCAGGTCTTGCTGAATGGCAGCACAGCCTTCTGGTGTGTCAGCTACTCCTCTCAGTTTTATATCATGAGCAAACTTGCTGAGGGTAAACCCTGTTCCTTCATCCAGATCATTGATGAATATGCTGAACAAGACTGACAAGAACTGACTTGTGGGGAACACTGCTAGCTAGAGGGCTCCAACTAGACTTCACTGCTAATCACAATCAGGTGACTCCTGTCTTTCAGCCAATTCTCAATCCACCTCACTTTCCACTCATCTAGCCATGCTTCCTAAGCTTACCTTTGAGAAGGTTGTGAGAGACATTGTCTAAAGCCTTGAAGTTGAGGTAGACATCTACTGCTCTCCTCTCATCTACCCAACCAGTCATGTCATCACAGAAGCTATCAGATTGATAAGCATGATTTCCCCTTGGCAAATCCATGTTGACTACTCCTGATAACCTTCTTTTCTTCCACATGCTTAGACATGACCTCTAGAGTGAGCTGTTACATCACCTTTCCAGGGATGGAGGTGAGGGTGACTGGCCTATAGTTACCCAAGTTCCTCCTTCATTCCCTTTTTGAATACTGGAGTGACACTGGCTTTCCTTTCAGTCCTCAGGCACCTCTCCTGCTCTCCATGACCTTTCAAGGATGATGGAGTGATCATGTAGTGATCTGTGCCATTTCAAAAAGGTTTCACAACAGATCGAACAAGTTGTGTTATTAGGAGCTTGGTCTATTAGCAAAACCTTTTTTGTGAGGGGAATTCCGACTTTGAAATGTTGTTTTGCTGTGAGTTACCAGATCTTTCGAATATATCTTCATTGGGATGGTGCAAACTTTTCCTTATCATCACTATCCATGATGATGATCTAATAAATAAGAAGATATCAAGGATGTTTTGGGTATACGCAATGCTTATGTAATGTTTGCAGATCAAAATGTTAACTATTAACTATGCACAGCTGTTAAGCACTCAGTGTTTTGTTTTGTTTTGTTTTGTTTTTTCCCAGTTGTAAGCTGAATAAAACTGGTAACCTAGGAAATGTAAAGATAAAGGAGCCTTGATTTGTTCCTCTTTCTTGTCTTCCAAGCTGTTTTCAGGGTTTTAATTCTTTCAGAAATTGCTATAGGAACTCACCTTTGTGACTGTGTCAGAGAAGTAGGAATTCTGTTCTGGTAAAGCTTAAATTCCCCTCTTGATGCCCCCAAATACTTCTTCCCTATATATGAACTCAATTTCTAGAACTGTTAAGGAGAGAGAGGTATTTTTCACCTCTGAACTTGTTGCAGAATGTGAAAGAACCTTACAACCCACTAACTATTTGTGGTTAATGGGAAGATTTCTTCTTCTCTGCTTTACTGTCTAGATAAAATAGTAGATTATATACAGATGTGATCCTTGAAATCTAATGGAAAGATAAATCTGCACATTCTAGTAAAAAAAAATCTTTCTGCTTCATTTGCTTAATTGTGAAATAGCACATTTTTCAAGCTGTTATTAAGGTTTGAAATGATTAGCTTTCATTACTTTGGTAATTAGTTTAGGCAGATTGTTTTGGATCAGGCTTATTCCTATCTTACTGCTACTCTATCATTTTTTTTAATACAAAAATCACTCCTGAAGACTTTTTCACCATGGTTTTAATTGCTTTCTCTTTTAAAAATATCAGTAGCTAAGAAGCGTGAAACAGAATTTGTTTCACTGGAGAAAATCCTTAATTCCAGAGGCTACACATGTTAGTTTGATATTTTAATGTTTAGAAGTGTTAGGCTTCCATTCTACATGTTATAGAAAAGATGTTGCAGGGTTAGATGGATTTTACAAATAGGGACAAGACAAATGAAGGTAATTATTTGGCTCTGTTGGGCAACACGCTTCTAAAACAACTGCTACTATAATACAGTATTTTAATTAAATAACATTTTTTTTTAATGTTCAAAATTATTATCAGATTTCAGTGACTTCTATCTGATGTGACAATATTAATGAGGGCACTGACACTTGTTGCAATGTCACATCTATTTCTTCATAAAATAGACATTGTCAGTAGAGTTAAAAATATTAGCCATAGGAGGATATGGATCCTCCGTAAGGAGGATACAAATAGAGTATTCTGCAGTGTGGGCATGTCTTAGAATCCAGATGAGGTTAATTATGGTCTCATTTAATTTTGTGACTGGAAAATATTCAGAATACTTATTGATTGGAAATCAATTTAAGGTAGCTCTATCTGTATCTCCCAGCCTTGCACATCCTGACTTGAGGGATGCTGATATATAGAACTCCTAGTCTTCCTGCCAATCAGCTTCAGAATTTAAAGTATTTGGTAAGAGACATTAAGCTCTTCAGAGTGACTATTTGTCTTTTATTTTTAGTTGGTCAACTCAGCTTAGCTTTCTAAAATAGCTGTGGAATTGTAAGGAATTTGTTAACTTCCTGATGGCTAGAATTCTGAGCACAATTTAAAGTGCTAACATTATAGTAAAATTTTGGCTTATTCTGAAAGCTATAGGTACAAGCAGTTATAACAGTTTTTGTCTACTAGAGGCAGACAGGAGAGAATAAGGTGGGAATGAAAAAGGAATTCCCTCCCCCCCCTTTTATTATTCCATCTTTGGAAGTGAGCTGGAAGTAAAACTGAATTGACACTAACTTAATTCTACTTCTGTGCTATTCAGTGAATCCTAGCATTTATCAGAAAAAAAATTTTAAAAATTCATTCCTTTGTCCTTTGAGAGTTTGTTTTTTTCTTTTTTCTCAGGCTAAGGTTATCTGTCTAATGGGTCTTTAGGGACCCATGTGGTAAGAATTAGACTTCTCAGCCCTTTCTGGGCCCAAAAGAGAGAGGTGTAATCAGCAATTACTATGTCATCAGCCTGCTACAAGAGCTCAACTTTTATCACACTTAGTCTGAAAGGTCTCAAATTCTAGCCTAAGCTTCATGTCTCTCTGGGTTATCAATGTTTCCTACTTTCTGTGGTGTACTGTCACATGTATTAGACTTCACTTGCTACTTCTGAATTGGAGAATTTAGCTGCTCATTCTTTTTGATTTTTTTTTTCATTTAAGTAATTTGAATAAATACAATAATACATATTTGTTTGATATTCTGAGTTTACTGTTTACTCTGTAATATTTTCTGTTGGAGCTACTTTCTAAGTGAATGGATCAATTCTCATAAACTATTGCTTATGAACTTTATTGAATCCAAACCAGAATTTGCTTTGCAACTGAACAATTGTAATAGACCCAAAATTCATTTTGCACAGCTTTTTAGGTGAACACAGATTTATTCATACAAACAAATTTGAAAAGGAAAAGAAAGATGCAATTATTGTCCTGAAACATCATTCAGAATTTTACAGTAACCTTTGTAAATATTTTTTTTCCCCTTTTTCCCCAGCTTTATCTTCCTATGTTATAGACATAAATTTAAAGTATGCTAGAAATACTTGTAGTCCATTTCCTGAATTCTTATATGCCAAGAATGGTCCAGTGCACACTGGTATATTATTCTGCTGAGAGATGCTTTTTATGCCACTTAGAAAAGTCTATTAATTCCTAAGGGCTCAATTGTGTCTGGTTAGGCATAGATTATAGAACAGAGTGGTGATGAGCTTCATTTTCTAAGATAACCACATGGGCCTAGAGTGCCTCTGGAGCTTAGACCAGTACAGAGTCACAAAAATCTTTTCTTTCTAAGATAACCACTTTGACCTACAATGCCTCTGGTTCTGGAAATGGTGGATTTGTAGATAGGAACTTGAACATGGGGTTCTCAAATCTCATCTATGATATGAAAAGTGAAAATCATCACAAGCCACTCTGTTCCATATAAGCAATAAGATTTCTGGATGCTCCTTCCTCTCTGCATATTAACAGAGATCTATGCACAATCAGGTTAAGTTTGCATTATGTCGCTTCTATTGTTAAGATTAAAAATGAAGTTTTATTAAACCAAAACATATAATAAAAAAGCTACAGTTTAAGACACTAGTTTGTGAAGTTCCAATGATAAGAATTAAGAATAGAAAAATATTGTGCAGATAAATCACCTGGAATGTTCCTTATACAAACCAAATTATTACTCAATCACTTTGAAAGTACATGTCTATGGCCTTGACATTTAATCAGAGCAAGAATGGCATTTATTCAATCTCATAGTCAGTAAGTCACCAATTAAAATTAGTTTTCTTAAGGACAGTAAAATGTGATATGCTTGTTATTTTTACACAGATTTTGCTTTTATTACTTTATGTGCTTGAGCTTTCCCTTGAAGACGTGTCTGGGCACTTTAACCATAGAGTGACTTTAAAAAAGTTTCTCTATTTCTATCTCATATGTCTCACATATTTATTTTATCTGTTTGTCTATACCAATACAAGACAAACCACAAGGAGGATTATGTTTAAAAATAAAGAGAATGATTTCTAGACATATTAAAAAACCAATGATGGTTTCTATTGAAATTGTACTCTAGAGCAGGTATTAAGTTTATATGAGAACTCAAGTAACATATGGAGAGATATCACTGACTTGAATGTTTACACGCAGATAGATTGTACAACATGCAGCCTCTGTGCTATCTGTGCATCTAAATGGAATAAAATAATTATAAGGTCTCATTAATTGATGAAGGCTTTGATACACTCAAATAACTACTCTGAATATTCCTTGGTAAAAGTTAAAGATTATCTTGTATTTTTACTCTAGTTTTACTTGTTAAATAGAGATGTAGATTACAGTTTATTGGTATTTACATCCTTGGTAATTGTTTTGCATCTCACCATAAAGAACTAGGCTGAATGCATGCATAACATATTAGAAATGCCATTAAGCAAATGATTCTGAATTAATGTTTTGCCTTTCTATGCTATGCAAAACAAATCTACCCCAATTAATTTACAATTGATTACTCTATATTGTGCCCCAAGGGAATACAAAAAAAGTCTGTTTATATGTTCCCTGCTATTCTGTTTCTGTGTTTTGATTAAACTGAGCATCAAAAGAATAATTTATTTTATGTATTACTGAAGATAAATTAATTTATCTAATAAGATAAGTATATAATCACTTATTTGTATGGGTGTGTGTGTGTTCTGGACTAGCATAATATTGCACCTGAATTTATTGTGTTTATTTTTATCAATCTTTAATAATTTTTTTTAAGTATATGTGCTTCCAAGGGGAAGTGTGTGCTTTTAGCATTAGGACCGCCCAACATACATAGCTATATGTGGTACATATTATATTAATGTGTTAGTCTGATTCACAGACATGTCTGTGTTAATGTCTGAGGCACTTCTGGCTTGAATTCTTCCCAAAGCCTAACTACATAATTAGTCTCCATTAGTTTACCCTCACAAACCAAGAGGTTTCTATGTTACTAGACCTGTTCAAAACTTCTAACCTCTTAAGGACTTATAGAAATGCTGTTGTTTTCCTTGTCAATCCAATACTATAATTCACTGATTTAGCCAAATGTCATTCTTCCTAAGCTTTACAAAATCCCTATCCCTAATAACTGCAGAAAAAAAAAAAGTATCTGAGTATGTTTTCTTCTGTTGAGCTGTTCCTCAGCTTTTGTATTCTTTCCTGAGGTACATGATGATACAGAACAAATCAGCAGAGACAAGTAAAATAGAGCAGCATTTACTGGCTAGAGCTTGTGAAAATAGCTAGCAGGAAAAATATTCAAACATACAAATGCTTATATAAATTCAAAGACTTTTTAATCTTGCATTATTCTGTTTCAAGTACAAATTTAGAAATATATTTATTATCTGAATGAGGAGTCAGGATTTAACCAAGGCTTTTCCTCTGTTCTCTCAAAAACCATGGGAAAAAATGCACTGGGAGATGGGGAAAAAAAAAAAATCCCTTAAGATTCCTAACTTGATCTATAAACTATAAATTGAGTCCTGTCTTGATTCCTGTGCTGACAAGTCAGAAAAAGGTCTGTCTTTAGGACCTGTGGATCTTAGGTGGACAGAGAAGCCTCTTTCCAAACTTCAAAAGCAAAAGAATGAGCTTTCCTTAAGGTGTGCTCATTCAGGGCTGACTTCAGTTGTCTCCCGTTTTAATGTGCTGGTTGTTTTGTGCTACTATTGCAATACATCTCCTCATAAGTTACACAGGGCCTAGGCACATAACAAAGATTTCACTTCATTTTGGGGAGGGAGGGCAGATGATTAACTGTGAAACACTTTAATTCTTATTTTGAAGTAAACCTTAACCTTTGAAAGATGATGGGAATTGGATATCTACTCTATGATTATAGTTTGGATGATGATGTCTCCTGCATAATTAAATACATTTTGAAAGATTTACTTGTTTAGTATAGAAGTCTGCTAGAACTGTAATAAAAAGAGAATGCAGAAAACAACTGTCAGGTTGGACAGAATGACAGAATATACATTTTTTCTCCATACAACTCCTGATCTTTTTTTTAAATTTACACATAAAGCAATAAAGAAAATGAGGTTGCAAAATATATACCGTTACTCTTGCTTTAATATGCCATCTTAAAATGTTGAGAAAATAACACTGACATGCTGTGACACTTAGTTCCCAATTCTCTATGGTGCTGAGAGATCCTGATAAAAGTCCACAGTATTATTCTTTTATAGGCTGCTCTCTATCTCAGAAATAAACTGAGTAACATGTGGCAGTTGCTAGGGTAACCAATTTTTTTTTTGCATTTTGCAGAAAAAGTACAAGAATAAAATACATGTAAATTGGCGGTGCGGAAAGCAGTATCATATACAGTTTCATATTCTCAGTTTGTTCTTTATGGTTTTCCTCTATAGTATTTACATAACAATGAATTAGATCTGCTTCAGCTTTTACCTTGAATCTCCCATATACTTGTATTTTGCATGGCTCAGGAAGTCATTTAAGCATTCAGCTACTAAGCTTAAACTGTTTTTTGTGCAGTCAAACTATCTATATTTACTGTCAATAAGATATAGCTGGGGTTGCTCTAAGTGCTGATCATGTTCTCTGTGTGTGATTTATCAGGTCATGTAAGAAGAAAT
>JANIJG010002191.1:0-43904 GCA_024611175.1 Megaceryle torquata | reverse complement strand
CTGGGTAAATTAGCTTGTCTCTTCTGCATCATCCTCCACAATCCTCTGAAATTCACTGTAATAGGATGTCTGTGCCCTCGGTGGGACATCCGCCGGGAGCGGTGGCGGGGCGGGCGCAGCTCGCGAGGGGCGGTTGAAGAGGTAGAGGGCAACAGGGAGCGGCCGCCGCGCCCTTCCCGAGAGCTCTGGGGCGGAGGTGTCGGCGCCGGGCACGGCCGGGGCGGGAGGGGCCTTCCCGTCGGTTCCCGGCTCGCCGACGTAGGACGTGCCTCTCGTTAGACCGCGGATACGTTTGAATAACTGTTGCCGATACCACGCGGGGTCTAAGTGGCGTTGGAAGCACAATCTCCTTGGCAGCAGCCCAGAGCCCGAGGAAGGGTGGGTAGCGTTTAAGATGCGACGGCAGAGGCACAGTCCTGTTTGTAAAGCACAGCAGAAAGAGTTATAAATCTCTTCACTGACTGAAGCCCAAACGTTACAGCCCTTATCGCAGGGGAAGGGATAAGCAGAAGTCGGCAAAAACGTGCGCAAAGAGAAATAGGAGCATGTCTTTCAAGCTACCTGAAAGAACGTCTTTAAAGGCCTTTGGTTTCCTCAACTTGTTGTTTTCATGCCATTCATACCAAAGGACTCACTCAAGATTGCAAGAACTTACTACCTTACCAAAGTAGGTAGTCACAGATAATTTGTGTATTACTCTGTACAACTTATCATAAAACTAAGATACAAAGCTAGATACTTCTCTCCAAACTGGAATGTATTCATTTTAAAAAGTTCAATATTTTTAGTAAAAAGTTAATTTTAACAAAAGCAAACAAAAAGCATTTTATACTTCTAAAAATCCATTCCCTTCTTTAGCAGCAATCACATAAGCTGTCCTTTATTGCCTATCTCATGGCCAAAATTAGGTAATTTTTGCTCCTTTAATTTTTCCATTGTCACAATTCAGTAGTTCTCTGGACACCACAAAATCTTCTAACCCAAAGAGTACCTGAATTTCTAATGTAACTAACACATGCAAGAAAAAAATAGAGATTATGCTATTTGGGATCAGATAAATGCTAAGGGAAAGGGCATGTGACTGGTTCTTTACAGGTCACCTTTCATTTAGATGCATTATATATGTTCAGCATTTTTTATTACTGGTTAGATTGCAAAATGTATTGTTTAATGCACAGTAAGTGTAGTGTGGTCAATCTAATGGTGCTATCCAAACTCTAAACTGATGTTGTTCTAAAACCCAATTTTCATACTACTAACAACTTATATTCATTTTGCAGCACCTCCCATTTTCATGTACCTATTTTACAGACCTAACACTTCTGTAACATAGGTTTTTGTACTTACAGTTCACTTGCAATAAATTCTCACTGAAACTGACGGGGGAAAAGAATTAAAAGTTATGAAACAGCAGGATCTTTGTTCTCAAAACTAGCATTTCTGCATGACTTAACAGGAACAATTATATATAAAATAATATGTGTGCATATCATCAGTCTTTAGGAAATGAGTTTATTACAAAAAGCCGGAGTAACCTAAGGCACAAACATGAGGTGCTACTGTCAAAACACACAGATTGTGAAGCTGAAACAGGAAATTGTTCCAGTTGGTTCTTAGAATACTGTTCTATTCGGCCACTCCATTTTCAAAGAAGCTATGGAATATTCATACTTTGTAATATTTTTAGGAGTTATTCCACTTTTAATCATATTGTGCCATTTAATCAATCCAGTGGCTATAGTGACATTGCATCCTATCCAGATTTGGAAAGAAAGCAAATTTTCAAATTAATGCAGAAAATTGCTTTTTAAGGTTTTCTTTCTTCCAATACTTTCAGTAGTTTCTTTTATCCAAGTATCACAATATATTTTCCATCTAACTGTCATTTTTTCCATCAGAGAGCCCGGCTGCGGTGCCCATGCTACTTGGTGCACCTCACAGAGCACTTGTGAAGGGAAGAGAGGTCACCTGGTGAGCTGGTGACAGTTAACAACAGCTCAGTGCTGAGCGTGATCATCATGGGGATGTTCTGAGCTCCTTGCTCGCTCTTCAGCTTAGGTGAGCAAAGTGGGGCTGCAAGAAACATTTTCTTCAAATCCAGAGCCTGGAGCCCACTTGTGGGTGTAGATCCCACATGGATGGAAAAGGTTGGCTGTATTCTTCACGTTGAAAAGGAGACCACAGCTCCTGTTCTTGCTGACTCTTTCAGTCAAGGGCAGGGGGAAGGGACACACACGCTCAGATACATATTTTCCATTTCCAGGCTACCGCTCAAGCTAAGCCAAGCCATTTTTCTGCCCTTGCTGTTGAACCTGTGACACTATGCTGCCAAGAAAAAGAGAGAAAAGGAGAACACCTGGATTCTGGGCACATATTGATGTGAAATCCCAGCCTGCGTTAGCTGTCCTTTGTGCCCATATTTCCAGAATGGAAACCTAACCGTGCAGCCCTGAAAAGAGCACTGCTAAGCCACTGAAAGTGAAGGCAGCGCACCTCTGCTGACAGAGCAGTGTTTGTGCAGAGACAGCTGGACAGCAGCTACATAGGCCCTTCTGGAGTGACAAGCTCCTCCAGGGTCAGTATGCAACTGAACAGGGTGTTTAAGTCACACTTTTAAACTTAGGTACCTCAAATCTGCATAAGTCAGGCTTAAGGTGCCTGAGTCCTTTATTGGATCTATCCTGAAGTAACTTGCTAAAGGTCACATTGTGACTTAACGGTCAAGCTGAAAGGGGAACCTTGATCGTATCGGTCATGGATCTGTTCCGCCTATTACACGACGTTTCGGTTTTAAAGCAATTTATTAAACTAAACATCTTTGTCTTTGAATACGTCATCGCATTTATTTCACTCCTCATTTCTCGTTTTAAAAATAAATTCCTAAAATTACCTGTATACTGTCTCTACCTTGCACGCTCTGTCTCTTCTAAATTTCTTGCTTCTTTTCTGACTGCAGACTGTTCAATTGCTCTCCCTTTCTCCTTCCTATTCTTATTGAAGGATTCCTTCTGATCCAGCACTGTCCTCTCAGCCTATTCCTGCCTGCCCAGCTGAATTACCAAATGCTCTAGCTCTGACTACTTAACCACAGACTTTCACATCCTTTCTGATTTACTTTCCACAGCAGTACAGCTCTGCTTGAAACATCCCGATCATTGTTCAAATAGCATTAGACATCAAGTTGAATATATTGGTGTGCAAAAGATTTATGTATAGCTCTCTTTTCCACTACTTTGCAATCCTTATCGAGTTACCCTGTTTCCTAATTGCAGTGAAAATGTTGAGGGACAGGTCCAAGGGCAGCAGCTCGCCTCGTGCTGAATTCTTTTCTTGATGTACAGAGACTCTGTGGTTTATTCCACCTCAGCTTTGGAAGGTGGGAAGGCAGGATTTAAAGCTGGCCCCAGTAAAGTTCCACAGTTATCACAAGCACACTGTGGTGATGTGGTGTACATTGATAATATGTAGTCACCAGAGGCATTAGAATTCTATATTTTAAAGGTATTTAACATCTGTTAAGATTCCTGCTTCCTATTATATTAGCAACTAGGTACCTCTAGTAGTTCTGGCCAAAGTAACTACATACTTCTTAAAAAAACTGTAACTGGTAACAATGAACTTAGACACATGTGAGAACAGCGTGAGGAAAGGGTAAAGGCAGAGACTGAAAAGCCATTAATTGCATGTAGCTCATCTGCTTGAGAAGTTGGTCTATACTTTGAGTGAAATCGCTTCTCCTGTGCTGTTCCTGCCTTTTCCCCTACTATCACTTCTGAGTTGTGTCTCTCCATTATATTTCTGAAAAGCTAATCAAAAGAGCAACTTCATCTCTTTGTTGTGTCTACACCATATATTTAAACTAGTTAATTTATATTAACAAGGGAAATTATTCTCTCGGTGGAACAGATGTTTGTGCTTTGATTTATTGCAAATAGTATTTTCTCAGATTCTTCTGAATATTGTTTGTGTAGAGATACCAACACTAATTTTAAAGTCTTCGTTTCACATTAAAAACATTTCAGTGCCTGGTGTTTGTGATAGATGTGTTTCAGTCGAAGAAGAATGGAATTCATTCAGGGTTATTGTGGTAGTCTGATGACTTACCTGCCCAGGACTGTTAACAAATTGAACACGAAGCCAAAGCGTGAAGGCAAAGCAAGTAAAGTGGCCAGTGTCAAACTGCTGTGATGAGGATTTTATTAGAAGTAGAGCGGCCCAAAGAACAGAGGATTAAGCACTGGAGATTGAAGATCACTTCATTCTTGCTTGAAATTCTTGGTCTAGATCTGCTTTTTCCAGAAAGTACATGTGAAAACGAGACATATTTCTGATTCTTTAACCTTTCTGTTTCTAACCTCTGGCAATAGTGCATAACTTCTGTCATCCTCAAAAGCTAAATGCACTGTCATTATGACAAAATGTAATTCCCACATCCTGGCTAACAAAGGTGACCTTTGTTACATAGTTTCTTAACAAAATCCTCTAAAAGAACAGACTTTGGCTTTTAAGTATCTGACACAATCAAACAAATGTGTATCTGTTAAAATCATTCAGTAGCAATCTTCTGCCAGCTCAGGCAATTACAACCAAGATTTGTTCATTTGCATTACCTGTGTGTGTGCAACCTAATGAATCACAGGGAAATTGTGGTCATTAGCAAATACATCTTTGCCAGAGATCAAGTCCCTGGCTGCTGCAAATTAATGCTTTTCCTCGGGAAAGTCACAGCATTCAGGAAGGTCTTACTAGTGACACAAGCAGTAGAAGGTCCTGTCACATGGACCATTTTGAAGACGTGCCCCATCACCTTAAGCAGTGTTAACTCATTAAAAGGAATCCCAGCCTCCACCAGAGGAAGCTGCTCCTGGGATGGAATGCTGTTGGCTGCTATGGTTACTAATGTGATCTTCCATTTACTTCCTTGTTCACTCACCTGCTTTCCCATTCAAACACCACACACAAGCACCTTCGGAGATATTTGTTACCAGAATAGCGATAGCCTTCATTAGTGGCAGCCATACATTACCAAAGAGGAAAACAAAACAAAACAAAACAGATACAAATGAGCAGCAAATAAACAGAAGAAAGGAAAGTGCTGGAATCTATAGGTATTGTGAATCATATTCTGTCCTTGCTGCAGTGTGAACTTGGTGTTCTCTTTGCTTTGGATTTGCATTAATGTTAGCCTTGCCTTATGTCTCTATTTTACACTTCACTGCCTCGATCCAGCAATGAACTCCCCACAGTCAGACTCCTGTGACTGTAGAGCTGAGTGCAGTATCAGGATCTAGATGAGGACAGTATTGTGGTTTATTTTTGGTATCTTAAAGGGACAGAACATTACTTTGCTATTTTATTTTTGGTAGCATTTCACTGGTCTGATTCCCACCTTTACATACATATTTTTTCACCTTTTTCATTGTTCATCAGCCTGTCTAACTGTGTAATAGTTCTACACTGTGAAACTGTCAAATTCCAAATAAATTGCATGTCTTGGGGCTGCTATTTTTTTCCTCCCAAACACCCCGAAAAAAAGAGATGACTTTTTTTAAAAGTACATGAAAATTCATGTCACATTCCACGATAATAACAGAGGGGATTAGTTAGTACAACTAGTGTTCATCATAACATGCTTTCAGGTTAGGAAATACTTTTTGTCAATATTTTCTAGCAATAAAAGCAAGCAACTGACCCTCCAAAAGGATAATAAATAAAAAGGATATAACTTTCCGCCTACTTTAATGACATCTGTAAAATTACTTCTGTTCTGATGTAGCATTCAATCGAAGCTGGAAGAAATCTTTTAGTGGTTTGTTCTTTCCCACCAAATAAGGCACTAAATATAGCTGTATCAGCATGCTGGGCTTCAAAAAAGCTGTGGTTCTGGTTTCTCAAGAATATCTGATTTTTTTCCTGACTGTGTTCAATTTACTTTATAATTGTTTATTTAGGAAGTGCGGATAGTTACAAATCAATACAGAAAGTACCAGAAATATTAAACGCTACAAAAATGAACCCATCGCTTAGGTAAAAATGATGCAGTGATAGAGTCATCAGATTTTCCATTTTGAAAGTTACGACCAGCTGGAGGACAAATCCCTAAGAAAGGGACAGAGAGCTGCAGTCTAGGGCAATCTGCCTTCTTCCACAGAGAACAGCCCACGCGTACCTTTGCCGTGTTCCACTCTTCCCCTCCCTCTTAGTTATTCTTAGAAGCTGCGTCCTCGTGTGCTGAGAGTGGACACAGCAGGGGTGGAGTGGTAGCTGGAGGAGGGTGTCTGGGAGGAGGTTGGTTCCTTACCCCTCCAGGCTTCCTGATGAACCCCCACGGGCAGTAGGGATGGAAGTAGGATGGATACGGTCCATTTTCTTTTCTTTCCTGTAGGAAAATCCTAGATCACGGTGACACAGACTGCACCTCTTTGTCCAAAAGGCATCATAATTTTCTCTTAGACTAGCAAAACTACCAGTATTCCAAGAAAAGTTTCCAAAATAATTTTGGGTGATGTTTTCAATATTAATGCTCTAGACATGGCTTTTTCATCTGCATGCAGCAAGTATTAAAACCTGCCTCTTACGGCCACAGCTTATTCGATGGAGAAGTGGTTCTTTAAGACGCCGCTGTCTTTTCCCTTACTGCAGCTATGCCTGGCTCATCTTGAGCACAGCAGAGGCTTGGCATGATGAGCATTGTGTGGACTGGGAATCTTGCTGTGAGGGAACATGGTGAGGCTTTGGATTTTGTAGACAGACTCAATGAAGTGTGTGAGTCCCTGAAGCTTTCAACTATGACAACATTCAATTCCATCGTGTCTTTTGCTGTAGAATGTGTCATGTTGTGTGAAATGGTCATTCCTTCTTTTCCTGCAGGAGTCTGCCTGTAATTTCAGTAAAGTTGCTGTTACAAGTTTGTTCCAACTTGTCATTTGTATATTAGAAATCATTCTAGTTAAGTAGGCGATAATTCTAGGAAGAATGTTTCCTCCTTACAGGGATACACTAACACAAACCTTTACATCCTTACAAAAGGGCTTACAGAAATAAAAATTAGAGTTGCAAAAAAGCCAAAATTAAAACTATATTAGCATTTTCATTGTCTTATCATTCTTCTCCAGTTGACTTGCAAAATATCTCTATATTATATATCATTTCAGAAGTTTGAATTCCATGTTCTCCTATTTACTCATCTCCATTCCACTCGTTTAAGTCCTATGGAGGGGAGCAGGAAGGGGAGCCAGGCTGATATAGACAGTGGTATTTTCTGTGGACAGAAGTATTAAATGGCAAATCCAGGAAGATCTTCTGGTCTCTTCACAAATTTTATAAGGAAGATGAAATTTGTGTAGCTAGCTGAGACTGCAGAGGTAGATTTGTACAACTATGAAACTAGTTTGTTCCCACTCAGTATGTGTGCTTCTGTTGTACTGGAAGTCTGGTTTTTTTCTGTGCCTTGCTTTATTTCATGTAATGGGCATGTGGATTCCATGCTAATTAGAAAAGGATTAATAAAAGGTGACAACATCTGTACCTTGTCACGATACTTCCCAAAACTGTCAGTTGTGAAAGCAGGAAACTGAGTTACAGCTTTGCCTCCTCTATCCTGAGAAGTACACGAGTAAAGAGCAATTCCAAATTTTCGCCTTAGTTTTGCATGTTGCTTAGAGAAGGGAGTAAGGGAAATGTTGTCTTGTCCCACTCTTCCCCTCTGTGCCCTTCCTCTGCCTTTGGAAAGAGGAGGTGTCTCAGGCTTCTCATTAAAGGAAAGCCAGTCACCACCACCTCCGCAGTGTGAGAAGCTTGGTGAGGGACAGATTTTGCCTAGAGGATGTGTTTTGCAAAGCAGCAGTTTCTTCTGAGATATTAAATCTGTGCAGGCTATGATGACTTGTTCTGAGGCAGCTCACATTTCCACGTAGCTGTGTTTAAGTTTTCGTTAGGCAAACTGAAGCTTTTCCTGACTTTGTGTTTCTACTGATTCTAACCTGAGATGTCTGTTTGCTGGAGTAGGCTGTCCTGGAGAGGGAAATCAGTCACCACCTTGTCAGCAGGTCAGAGTGTCTGGTGGTCCCAGGTAGAGGCTGCTGAAAGAGGTGATTTGCCCTTCCAGTGTCCAGAAATGTGGGACAGAATAACATATACTTAACTGGGAATTATTCCAGGAGAAATGATGCCTAATAGTAGTAAACTTACAGTGGAGGTATATAATAATATCAGAAACAGTATTATTATCTAATGGTTGGACTTGATGGTCTTTTCCAGTCATAGTGATTCCATGAAACCACTTAAGAGGGATGTATCTGGTAGTAAGCTAAATACTATGATTAAGTGCTATCAACAGTATTTGATGCTTTGTGAAGACATGTCTGCTAGGGCAGTCCTGCAGCAGCCATTCAGTGTTGACTGCTTTTAAGATAGCCAAGGCTACTGTTGCTTTGCTCCTGTCTTGATACTACTGCTTCTGCAAAGCTGACTACTGCTGGAAAGGAAGGGCTGAAGCATGACAAGTGTGTGATTTGTATCCTCCACAACTACTGCTTTAACAGCCTCTGGTGAAAGGAGAGAATACAAGCTATCTTACTTCTTGAATATGCCTTTCTTTTGTTGCCTAAAATAATTGTTTACTGGCTGAAATTAGGCCACCATTACAAATCATCTTCAGTGTTACCGCAAAAATATAAAGGTAGCTGAATTTTCCTACACATGGAGATAAAGCTGTGATTTGAAGCCACGTGAAGTATGAATGCTGTCCTGAATTGCACAGGCCTGCCCTGATTCATCTGAGCTGGGAGCTGTGTGTGCACGTGTGACATTTTGAGAACTAATCATCCCGGCAGAGCAAGCTGTAGAGTGGATACTGATTTATAACTGGATGTGGGAGGGTTTCTTCATGTTTTCATACTCTTGTTGGAGTCAAATTCTAGCAACCACTTTGCCTCCTCTATCCTGAGAAGTACACAAGTAAAGAGCAATTCCAAATTTTCACCTTAGTTTTGCATGTTGCTTAGAGAAGGGAGTAAGGGAAATGTTGTCTTGTCCCACTCTTCCCTGCTGTGCCCTTCCTCTGCCTTTGGAAAGAGGAGGTGTCTCAGGCTTCTCATTAAAGGCAAGATATTAAGGGAAGAATCCAGTAGCAGGAGAAGTGATTTATGAATGCTTCTGTGTTTTAAGGTCATGAGTCAGGAATTCCTTCCTTGAAATACTTAGCCCTTAGGCTCCTTTCCCATCTTTTGCCTGCTGTTGTGTAGCCCCACTGACGTCAGTGGGATGGCATGGGCGTAACTGAAATGAAATTGCTCCTGACATTCCACACACATTATCAATCTGAACGGCTTCTTGGATTTCTGAGGAGCTGCTTTGGGGGTGAAGAGTGGTGATGGTAACAGTAGGAGCAGAGCCTTATGAAAAAATTTAACCAAGGCTTGGGTAACTGTAGCCAGAGAAGAGAGAGATGAGGGGAAGGAAGGAGATGAAACAGAGGAGGGATGGATATTTGCTAGCTCTTTATTTTATCGATTAATTCCTGACCTAATTATTTATAAAGTGTACACAACCACATGCATACAACCCCTTTTTTTTCCCATTTAACTTTTTTATTACAGTGAGGCTCTCTAGTGTCAGTCACTTCATATAGACACATATGGTGATACAAAATCATGGCACCTTTCTAATAACACATAACCCAGTGGCTGATGCATTACCTAGATGCATACATAGCATATAGACAGGATGATGCAATGCATATGTAGTACACTATTCATAAAGAAGAACTTGTTGCTAAGAAATAATTAGTATACAGTAGCTGAAATGGTATTACTACTTGATATTACATATCCCTTAACTGTTAGAGTTATGGGAGATAAAAGCTAATACTAGTCAAGAAGCAGCATACATTGTCTGAGTTCCATGACTAGACTGCTGCCAGTACCCAAGCTAGTGAGCATAAAGAGGATTTGGATGGCCCATTACAGCTCTGTAGTTTTTAGACAAGCCCTTAATGGCAGCAAATCCCTAGATAATAAAAGCATTTGTTAAGTCATAATACTTTCTATTCAGTCTCATACTCAGCTGGCAGAAGAAGGCTGTAGGAGTACTGTTACACTATACCAGCGATGCTTCTGCTGGTATCAGCAGGACATATTTAGCTGTGTTTATACAGAAAGTAAACAGGTAATTGGACTTCAACAAGAATCAGAGAAATACTCTGATAGGATAATTTTAACATTTTGTTTTACATCGAAAGCACGGTCAGGCAGTTTTAGTCCATGAAATTGGAAACGGCTAGAAATGTATTGAGTTGGTTTATTGCTGTGTTCATCACAAGCAAAATACTGTAAAAATAATTTACTGAATAGTGCAAGAAAATAACATTTAGTAATCAAATTATAGTCCTGTTCAAAGGCCTAAAGAAGTATTGAGGTGCTGTACATATACAAACATAGAATGATCATAGAATCATAGAATGCCCCGAGTTGGAAGGGACCTCCAAAGGTCATCTAATCTACCCCCCCTGCTGAAAGCAGGGACATCCTCACCTAGAGCAGCTTGCTCAGAGCCTCATCAAGCCTGACCTTGAATGTCTCCAGGGACGGGGCCTCCACCGTCTCTCTGGGCAGCCTGTTTTAGTGTTCCACCACCCTCACTGTAAAGAACTTCCTTACATCCAGTCTAAATCTACCCTGCTCTAGTTTACAGCCATTGCCTCTCATCCTGTCACTACAAACCCTCGCAAACAGGCTCTCCCCAGCTTTCTTGTAGGTCCCCTCCAGATACTGGGAAGGCTGCTGTTAGGTCTCCCCGGAGCCTTCTCTTCTCCAGGCTGAACAACCCCAACTCCCTTAGTGTGTCCTCGTAGGAGAGGTGCTCCAGTTCTCTGATCATTTTTGTGGCCCTCCTCTGCCCTACACATGCCTATAAATGCACTAGAAAACCTAGTCTAGAAGCCCAGGGTTTTATTTTATATTAACTAGTGGACAAAGAATAGTGAAGAGCAGATGGCATGACACCACCCTACTTTTATTATACTTTTAAAGATGCTCTTCTGTCAAATACACAAGCTTTATTACTTGAAATAGATATTACTTATTGTTGGGTTTACTTAGATATTATTTCCACTGAGCTTCCTTTTTGCACAGCAATTTTCCTCCTATTGTAATACAGTGATACCATTCTGCATAACATCCTGCACTATATACAGATTCCAGCTATTCCAGTAACTACTGACAAAACAGAAAATGTTGTCCTTTTTTATGTAGCCTGCTAAGTTTGCCAGGAAAAGGTGAAGACAATGAATTTTCCTCCATGACTAATGTAAAAAAAGTGCTTTCTGAGGAAATATCCTTTCCTTTTTCAATAAGCTTGCATGCTCTTTCTACCCTGATGGGCTGCCAAGACTTTTTTTTTATTAAAAGCTATAAAATTTGGCATGGTTTCCCCTCAGATCTGAGTGGATTGTTCAGGTATCTGATGTAAACACATATGAGGCAACTGATTTATCATGCTTAAGTGTTTGCATCATTCACATTTATATCTTAAAATCAAACCAGCCTGGAATTGCACAGCACTTCATCGTAAACAGGGAGGTGTGTCCCAGAAGACTTCAGTTACTCAGCATGGGTTTAATGTTATGGGGTAAATAGCTGTAAAGTGGCATAATAGAACTCTTCTCACTTCCATGTCATATTTAAAACTCTGGAGATGTATTGTTTCTGATAGGTAGGTATCAACAATGTCATCATTGCATGCCAATCACTCTCAGATTACTTTTTTAATTATGTGTTTCATTCAAGGCAGGATTCAGCACCAACCTGACAAGGGAGAGGTAGGGGACTTCAGTTGTAGCAGCTGCAGAATATGTCAAATTCCACGCTACATTATTTCTGAGCTTCCCTTCAACAGGTGAAGAAGGTCTTTGTACTAATCTGCACTGATGAACTGAAATGGGAAGGGAAGGGGAAGTAGGGGCAATCAGATATCTCAAAATGGCTTGACTTCCCTAAATCTATTCAGTAAAAGTCATATTTTGTATTAGCAAAATCATTTGAATTGTTAGGTTACAAGAAAGGAAACTCTAGAAATTCTTCAGAAGACCATTTTGGTCCTATTTCTGAAAAAAAAAAAAAAAAAAAAAAAAAAAGGATTATAAAGAAAAATCTGTCTCCACAGAATACAGAGGAATGGAGTGACTTCCCAGGGTGCTCTTAGTTTGAGATCACAGCCCTGGGAAGCGTTACAAAGCCAGGAATACAAGCTCAAAAAAGCTTCAAAGGACTTGGCCAGATTTATAGAGTTACTTACTGAAAGTAAATCTCTGACAGAAGGAAACACTAAGAAGGCAAAACTGGTCTGCTGGCATCTGGTAGGCACTACAGTCCCTGGAAAAAGAGTTCTTTGTGCTAATATGTTTTATAGGATGCCATCCAGATTGATACTCTATGCTAGAGAATCTGATGCTCAAGTTGTGATGATTCTCCTGTGACAGGAAGAGACCAAATGCAGATTAAAAATGAATCCTTATATTGGGGCCAATAAAAGGGAAAGAGTCAGATCTATAATAATATTCTAGGAACACAATTAAATTTTATTAATCCTGCATGGTGATGCTGGTGCAGAAAGATCACTGGAAAATGCTGGGCTGCTTTGTCCAGTATGAATATGCCAGTCCCTTTTAGAAGAGACAGTTATAATCATTAGCAGTTAGTTAGCATATTGTCTGCCAGAGAAGAATATTAGAGAATACAGTTAAGAGACAACCAAAATTTCCTTGCTTTTACAAGTTTTTACCTTGCTTCCAAATGTGATGCTACAAAGGTTTTGCCAGTGATTGGAGTTACAGGCACAAAGAACTCAAAGTAACTTGTTCTCTGAAGAATGGAGGTGGTCGGTCTTCCTGAAGAAGACAGGAGGATGAGGAATATACATGCTTTTTATATCTCTGAACTCACTGTCATTATGGTGACTTCCATCTTATTTGAGGTCCTTTCCTTTATGAAAATCTCTGGATCAGGGAATATTGATAGATTAGAGGAAGCAATCATAAAAGCAATTTTCTAGAAGAAGTAAATTTTAAAAGTTAATGTTTTACATAAGAACAAAGGTATAAATTTAAAAGACAATTCTTTTCCTTTCTTTAGAAAACATGCTTATTTTTGCTCATCTTTGTCTGTCAGTGATTCCATGGTTCTAGAAATTTTTGAATCCAGTTTAGCTTCTATTGTTTGTACAGATTTCAGACTAAGGATATATATATATGTCTCACTATATATATATATCACTACAGCTTTCACATATTCTGTGTTGTCTAATACCCTAGCTATTACTGCTCAAGAAAGGATTAAAAACTGTGTTAAAAACTGGCTGTGTCTAAAGAGTTGTGGTGAATAGATTTAAATCCAGTTGGTAGCTGGTCACATGTGGTGTTTTCCCGGGCTCAGCATTTGGCCCAGTTCTTTTAATGACTTTATCAATAATCTGGATGAGGGGATTGAGTGCAGCCTCAGTAAGTTACCAGACAGCACCAAGTTGAGCACAAGTGTTGACCTGCTTAAGCTAGGGAGGGATCTGGACAGGCTGGATTGATGGGCCAAGGCCAACTGTATGAAGTTCAACATGGCCAAGTACCAGGTCCTGCACTTGTGTCACAACAGCCCCTTGCAATGCTACAGGCTTGGGGAAGAGTGGCTGGAAAGCTGCCTGACGGAAAGGACTTGGGGTTGGTGGTTGACAGCTGTCTAAATATGAGCCAGCAGTGTGCTCAGGTGGCCAGAAGGCCAACAGCATCCTGGCCTGTATCAGAAATGGTGTGGCCAGCAGGTGTAGGGAAGTGATTGTCCCTCTGTATTGAGCTGGTGAAGGGTCTAGAGCACAAGTCTTATGAGAAGTGACTGAGGGAGCTGGGGTTGTTCAGTCTGGAGAAAAGGAGGCTCGGGGGAGACCTCATCCCTCTCTACAACTCTCTGAAAGGAGGTTGTAGTGAGGTGGGGGTCAGTCTCTTCTACCAAGCAACAAGTGATAGGACAAGACGAAATGGCCTCAAGTTGTGCCACGGGATGTTAGGAAAAATTTCTTCAGTGGAAGGGTTGTCAAACATCAGAACAGGCTGCCCAGGAAAGTGGTTGAGTCACCATCCCTGGAGGGATTTAAAAGATGTGTAGATGTAGCACTTAAGGACATGGTTTAGTGGTGGACTTGGCAGTGTTAGGTTTATGTATGGACTTGATGATCTTAAAGGTCTTTTCCAACCTAAATCATTCTATGATTCCATGTTTATTAGGGGACCATTTCCTTCAAGATAACTTATTTTGTAGTGTCTCATCTTGAATCCACAAGTCCAGATGTACCAAACACAAATTTTCATGAGGTTTCATGTATATGGTTTGATTTCAACCACGTTTGACTAAAATGAGAATTATTTTCAGAAATTTGTATTTGTTCAGCCAAGCTGCAGCCTAGTGAAACTGATTTAGAAACCACTCTAGTACTGCCACCAAAATCTTCAGTATCTTCACTGCTCTCCATACTATTTGAGGCTTTTCCTTTCATTTCTTTTTTGCGGGAGTCTGTAATTTAAAGTTTTGCAACCTTTGCACATCATTCATCTCTCAGTTGGGTATAATTTTACATGTTTACCAGGTTTAAATTGCTGTCATACAGGGCAGAGACATTTCAAGAAACTCAGGGTAACAGTTCTTGCCTGGAATTTCATCAGATTTGTATGTCTGCACTTTGGCTTAAATTAGTAACAATTTAACAAGTATTCTTTACCATAACTAAATATGCCTAGCTTTAATACAGAAAAACAAAAAAGCTACTAATGCAACTACTAGCTTTGTTGTGCTCTTCCAGTGCCCTGTTGGTCTACATTGATAGGGAGGTAATTGGTTTATGTGCTAAGAGAGCTGATTATGTTGCCCAGACCCTCAGGGGGGAGGGTTCTGAAAGATGTTGACCAGAAGGATGTCTACATGAGAAGATACCTCTGACCTGTGCAAAAGCTACAGAGGGTAAAAATCGATTTTTTTTTCTTCCATACTTCCTTTCCCATCATGCTTCATTCCTTATAAATACTAACAATGATGCGTACTGCTGCCTTATCTTCCAGAGAAAAGCAAACTAGAGGAACCACATGTATGTCAGAAAGGCTGAAGTCACTGACGTTAAGCGTGGGACACAGCAGCCTGAAACCCAGACAGAGAGAGGGAAAATCATGGAATGTAGCCAGGGAAGGCTACAAGAAATCAGGAGAGGTCAGAGTTGCAATTAGCCTATCATTTGTGAGAGCCAGAGCCTCTTATTTTCTTGAGCTCTGTCCTCTCACACGGACAATTTGGAAAAGCGTAATTCTGTAGATTATTGCCTGAAAAAGCAGGACCAGGAACTCAGGAACTGCTCTACCCAGCAAAGCTCCAGTGTAGCACAGAGGGAAGTCAGGCACAGCCCTGCGTGCTAATTCAGGTAAGGCCCCGTTGGATGGAATTCTTAAAGCCAATCAGTCCAGACACTCCAAGCACAAAGAAGAAGAGGAGATCTAATATGTTTATATCCTAACCATTGCCCTGCTGTGACAGATGGACTTTAGTCTGTCAGTTCATATCTAGTTACACTATGAAAAAAATTCCAATCCTACTGCTTCAAAGGCAGAGTGAGCTTGATACTGTTTGATTCTGGAATAGCTGACATGCAAATCAGGATCCAAAACGTTTGCTCTTTTATGCCCAGCCAGGTGCAGGCAAGATCAAAGAGGCCTCTAAAACCTTTGATTTTTTTAAAGAAAATTGGGAAATTTGTCTAGAGCTTAGAGGAAGGCAGAAAGGACCCTGCATAGAGAAATGGGCAAGAATGCAAAAGGCACAGTGATAAAAATAAAGCAAACAAACAAATCTAGACACCTTTTTCCTCACCCAAATGATATTTCTTAGTCAACATTGCATTAGTGAAATGCGGAAGAGTCTTTGATAGACATCTTTGATATGGTGATGAGGTCTCTGACAACTTTGTCTTCAAAATTATTCACAGGGTATAAAGGACTGGGATATGAGGGTTTTCAGGTAGCATAGGCCATAGGCTCTTTCTTTTGGTTGATTACTGGGTGTCCTAGGGGGTCAGAATACTAAGCCTGAAAGTTACCTAAAAGACTTGGTTTTTTTAGTTGATAAAGCACCAAGAGAAAGACACAGAGAAGTAAGATAACTATTTTTGTGTTATAAATTATCTACATTTTTAACGACCTACTCAATTGTTATGGAGATCAGAATAGGTCTATTTTGCTTATTGTTTCTTCTAACAAACAAGATTTTCCGTCATTAACATTTCAGTCATAAACATTCTCTTGAGCAAACCATTTGAATCATACTCTTCTATTTTGGATTTACAAGTAGAACAGTTTTAGAGGAGAAAAAGGGCTAAATTTCTAACAGCATTAGACCTTAGAACATTAAATCTTAAAATCTTAGATGCTAAACCTTGGTGTCTCCCACCTGGCATTAGACAAGAAAGCAACAGACAAAAAAAGTGCTCTCTCTTCATTATCTTGGTACAAGAGCATGGGCTGAAGGACACAAATAAAGGTTTAACCGGCACTACTTCAGGATATTATAATAAAATAATATTGTCTTGTCTCTCCTAGCAGTGACAAGCAAGAACACCATAACATTAGGTCCTACGGTCTAAGAATACGCTTTTAATTGAAAAAAATAATAAATAGTAACCAAGTGTGAATGTCCATCCAAATCTGCATTGCATGAGCTTTTATTTAACATGCAAAGACTAAGATAATATACTAGAAATTTCATCAACTTCCTACAATATTTGTCCCTTTTATCTGTAAAGAGGTATTTAAGCGGTCCGCAATATTTTTATTTTTTTAGTGTTAGTCTGAAATGTATTTTGTCTTAGAACAGCACGGCGAGGCAGAGAAAGTACTTTTCTCCTCACTTGCCAAAGGAAACTAAGAACAAACATCCACGGTGCATTTCATGTGTTGTTCTATGTGTTGATTTCAGCTCAGACTTTCCATATTATTTAAATGCAAGCGTACACCATGGCATGAAATCTAGGAGTGCAGTCTGACTTGCTCTAAGTTTGAGTGTCTGCACTGTAAGAATCTCCACCTGAACCAAGAGCCTGTGCTGCTACTATAAGCGATGGAGAACTTGTCAGTGCAGGCAGGGGACTCGGGGAGGTTTTCAGTTGACCAAATGTGTTTCCTTCAGGATGAGGGAAATTCCTCTCTGGTTCATTTGACCCTACTGGCTTATTGATTTAACTGAACTGTAGACACCTGTCTGTATGCAGACATTTCTACTGTAGACACCTAAGTTTGATCAAGCTGAACCGTGCCCCAGGTAAAGTGTAGGGCAGCCTGGGGAAAAGGAGAACTAGGCCTGGCATTAATCCAACATTCTGTGCACTCAGATGTGCTGGCATCACTGCATCCCGGCTCTGTCCATCACAGTGTTCAGCCCTTTTCCATGAATCATGGGGCTGATCATGGACACATGGACATACCTGTGGCTAGTGTGGAAGTTGCAGTGGCCTTATGTCACATGTGGCACAGTCATTTGGGGTCTGTAGGTAGCTGGAGCTCAGGCTGCCTTATCCTTTGAACAAGGTGGTCACAGGCTGAGTACTGAGCTGGGTGGACGAAGGAATGAAACTCTGTCAGGAAATATTCTGGTCATTACCCCACCTTCTGCCCTATGGGGTAATGTGGATGTAAACAGAGTGATTCAGACCAGATACCATAGGAGGCAGGCCCTGAACTACTTTGAGATTTTGTCTGCACATGAATTATTACAGGTTACACAGCAAGTCTCTGAGGCAGAATAGAAACAAACTCTGGCATCTCAAATCTTAGGCCAAGGTTTTGACACCTAGATCATCCATGTTGAAATGTCTCAATTTTTTTTTTATTATTATTTTTCTGAAATACATTAATTTAATATACTAACATGAGATTAAGAAACAAAATGTTAACAGGCAGTAACTCTTTTCCTCTGTTTTCATTGAACTGGGAATCATTTTGAATTCTGACATTTTATTACGGAGCACCAATCTGTCACAAAAAGAAAATACTGGGTAAGGAAGAGGGAAGAGAGACAAAGTTATTCCCAGTTTTGGTTTAATTTCTATTGGAATAATACATTTCATATAGTGTCTAAACAGGAGACTATTATAAACTTTAGAAGAGATTAAGAAAGGTTGAAGTACTAATTAGTTTCTCAGTTATGTTTGTATCTTTTCCTACTTACCTGATCAAGTCTGTAAATGTATTTTAACTGGGCTTGAATATACATTATGTATTTCTGGTTCCTTCATCTCAAAAAGGATATTACAAAAGATACAGAGAAGAATAACAAGGTTGATCCAAGGTGTGAAAGAGGTTGTGAAAACAGATTAGGACACTTCAGTTTGCACGACAGATGATTGCATAATAAAAATTTTTAAAAGTTATGCATGACAGCAATAATTTCTTCCATATCTTCTCATGGTAGAAGAGCTATGTGACAGCAGTTTACATTACCCAAGTGCAAATTCAAAACAGCATCCAAAGCGCTCCTTTTCATAAGGTGTAGAACTTAACTATTGAAATCATCATCACAGGCTGATGGAGAGACCAAAAGTTTAAATTCAAATAGTGATTCAAGAAGGATTAAAAAAGTGTACAAAAATAATGGAAGAAAATTGTGTTGTATTTTTTATGCTTCTGGGACAATGTAATTAGAAGAGCCAGACGGGTGTTACATGTTTTTTATGCCTCTGAGTAAAGGTGCTAATTTTGCTCAATCTAGGAAAAAAAGGTAACATTTTGTATCCTGGTTGTAGCACAGGTAGATGGAAAAAGGGTACACCTCTGTCTCCTCAGAGAGGAGGGGATGTGGAAAGATGACTGTGAAGGTAAGCGTGAATTCAGTGCAGCAGAGGATGACACGGATGGTTTGTGAAGTTTAATTCCTATATATCACGTAAGGCAGTGGAAAAAAGGTTTCAGGCTCATAGCCTTAGAATATGCAGCAATGTGGAGAGAGATTTTGGAAGTGACTGGTATTAGTTTACATGATCTGCGTTCCTCGGTGTTGCAGAGTGCCTTAGGTGCCTTCCCCTTTCTATGGCTACGGGTCTCCTGTTGGTCCTCTGGACCCTGCCTTTCCCTCCCAGCAGTGTGCTCCTGCCCCCAAGCTGCACCACAGCCTCCACCCTTTTCCCTGGGTGTCCCCACATGGTTGTTCTCACACTGTTGTTCCCATGGCCTCACCCCGGTGAACCGGCTGCTACAGTAGTGGTGCGTTCTCCAGGACTGGCCAAGACCACCCCCTTCATGCCCTTGTCTCCCACCCTTGGTTGCAGCAGCTGGCTGACCTGAGGAGCCCCATGACTGACTGCACAAAGCCTAGCAACTGGTCAGAACAGCACTCACTGTGCTCCCTAATCAGTGCTGGCAACAGCACGCAGAGAAACAACCGACACAGCCTGGGGCAGGTCCTGAGGTCACCTGCAGTATCCCCACTTCAGGGAAAGTGGGATGGTGGACAGTGCCAGCTGTCCAGGGAAGGATGCTCATCGGAGGGTCTGCCATCCCTTAATTTTTCATCTGGCTGCTGAGATCTAATTTTCTGCCTCTCCTCCATCCTCCCCATCTCCAAAAGTAACATTCAACATGAGAGCTGCTGGATTCCATCAGCTGCAAATAATTGTCCTTGCTGATAACACTTTGTGCACGTAAACCTGTCTCAGCATCCTTTGTGCAACAAACTTAATCCTTGCCAGTTTAAGGGCACTTTAGGTCAACATTCTTATCGTCTTTGGCTTTGTCTCTGATAAATTAATTAAATGATACTTTGATGCTCTAATTATTGAGAGGGAAAGGTATTGCTTTTAAACTTCTTCATCATGTCTATCTTTTTCTCCCTAGAAATACATGCATCCCTACTCTCACAATCAAGTCTAACTGATTTCTGTACAGGACAGATTTTTTTACAGGAGGAAGTATTGTCTTCACTTAGCCTGAGAAACCTGGAGCTCCCTGTCTTCAGTTACAGAAGAAAGAGATGTAAAAACTATTATTTCCTGGGTTACTTGCCTGGCTGGGATTAGAAGATCTGGCATTGTCTTGGAAGAGGCTAAATCCCAAAGAGGTATAAATCTGCAGGGTAAGTACAGGTTAAATCAATTTTAAAAGTAACTTCATGCTGTCAGCACTGATTTATCTATTAACTTCAGAAGTCAATAGATACTTAGATCACTGGAGACTGGGTTTAAAATCATTTTCATGTGACAGAAGCTCCGTAATATGCATAACAGGGTATTGCTGTAGAATCTTGGACCAAGGCATCTCGGTGTTCTCTGCTATATTAATCACTGATCTTTTTTCCTAGAGAACATTTATATTGTTGCTATAGGAATGTGTAAGCTGGACCATGGTAAAGACTGAGACCAACCATGTTTGAGATGGATAAGCTTATTTTCCTAATATTTGAAAAGGATTAGATTTGAAAAGATATGATATGTAATAGAGTAGGAAATGATCACATTGATTGTTCTGTAATGTGCAATTAGTTTTGTATCTGATATCAAATATAATTCTTCATTAAATTTGGGTCAGTCCTGTACTACCAAATATAAACAGGCATTTGAGAAAGTGATGGGGTTTTTAAGGACAAATAAATATGGTTATTTGCAATATTGTTTTTACCATGATGAAAAGACTGAATTCCTCATCCGTGAGAGAAATCTGATATTTTTCTATTGCTGGATACATTTTTTAAAACTAGTCATACCCATTAAAAAGATTTGATATCCAACACAATGGCAAATGCAACAAAATCAATTCATTTTAATAAGTTTACTTTAATAAAGTAAAATTATGTAAGTTTTGGTCCTGTTCACTACAGCTGATATGCAGCTGCCTAGCATGGCTAATATTCTATAGACATCTGTGGCAGTTAAAAAAATCTGGTAACTATGAAAGCTATGCCAAAATGGTGAAACTAATGGAAACTGCTAATTCATTTTATATGATAATGCAATGACAAGTGACAATCTGACCATGCATTTTAGCCAAGTATTCATTTTTACTTGTTATTTAATATTTCATCTATTCAAGTGTTTAAAGCAGAGTCCTGTACAGAGCAGCCTTTAAAATATTTGTTCTGCTGCAACTATATTTTAAAGAGAATTTTTTATCTTGCATTTTAATTCGTGCTAAATGTCAGTCTATTATGTGATGTGTTAGCTGATATTTGCCACTTGAATCTTCTCCCTAATATACATCTTGTTTTCCTGTGCATCATAAAGATATATGTTCTATATCACTGAGCTGCATAAAATCATACAGATTTATGATCTAGATATTTGTATGTCAGATACATGAAATTTGGTTTACAGGTCAAACAGCTTAAAGTTATTGCCCTGATTTAAGGCATTCTGCATGTGATACAATTCTACCCAAGTTGGTGCTCTTTCATGACATCCCAGGGCAACTTTTATTTCTTTGCACTGCAGAACATTTCAAATCTTGGTTAGCTTAATCACTAACACAAACCAAGAAAATTCTTGCAAGTCTTTGTAACTCCTAGAGGTAAGCCTGAACCACCCAGGAATGCTACTGGTTGTAATCAGGTCACAGAATCACAGCATCATTTAGCTTGGAAAAGACCCATAAGACCACTGAGTCCAACCTATCGCTGCCAAGTCCACCACTAAACCACATCCCTAAGCACCACATCTACATGTCTTTTAATTACAAGTTATTGAAATATTGATAAAAAAATGGAATCCAGATAATGTTAGAGTTACAGTAGCATACCTGGTTTATGTACATCATGACAAAGAAGCATCTCAGTTGACTCTTGCAATGCCTTTGTATAAAGGTGATTAGGTAATCATAAATGTAATACAGAGGGAGAATTGAATGAAATGAAGTGTTCAAGGCACATCTCTGCTTACTATTATTTAACACATGCTACTAGTGACAAACACTACTAACTTAACATGTGAATCTCATTAATTTAATATTACAATGATACGGTTCTCTTTTCCCCTCTTAGACATTTTCCCCTTTTAGTACATGAATAAATCCATTTAACATCACTCAGAGAGCACTTTGCAGGATCTGAAGCCATTTGCAAGAAATGTTGACTTTCTGTGGCAACAGGGCAGACTGGTTGCTTTGCTACTGGTTTATTGGCAATTAGATCCAATATAAAGAACTGAATCTCACGATACTATGAAGGATGAATTGGACAGGAATTACATAAGTCAATAAATCGAGTTTTTCAATGTCCAGATTAACTCCTTGAATTGGTTTGTATTTGGCAAAAAATTTTATCATGGGAATATGGTCTTAGAAGAGAAAAAGAATGTGTTTCACCTTACTCCTGGTACACAGTGGAGAATATTCCAGAAAAGTACCATATGCTGCTCTTTTTTTTCCTCTGATACCTTTTCCACAGTCTAGGAACTTTTTAAAGACGTGCAGTTATGCAGATATCTATAGCAGATAGCTGGTGCTTTGTGTTTCTAGGTAGACGAGCAACAGGAAGGCTTATAGCTGTGACAAAAGGGCAGTATCTCCATGGGGTTCCACGGACTCCTGCGGAAAGAGAGCAGGAACCTAGTGTTCTTACCTGCAGTACTGCTATTCCATCAGAAAAGGGTGTAAAGTGTTTAATATGGGGAAACTCCTGCGGCTACTGGCTCCCATGACAGAATTTTTCCTTTGGTGGAAAAGAACAACGTGGTCCTTTGGGGAATTTCCACCCTGTCTTACGAGTCATCTGTGCTGAGTTGACAACTCATTTCCCCACGTTTACAGTGATGTTAAATATGGACATTCAGAAATTGTACTGGTGTTAAGGGAAGTTAACCCTGATGTATTACAGCATTAAAATATGCAAATTTAAGAATTGTTGTTACTTACATCTTTAAATTTAAGGAGGGAATACTAGAATCTCTGCTAGATCATCATACAGGAAGAACTGTGAAGGACACATAACACTTTTCTTCCAGTTTTTAATCATAAAATAGAGCTATTCTCACTGATAGGCTTTGCTCTGTGTATTTGCAGACTGAGATCAGTATTTCTGAGTAATGTAACTGCCCTAGAGTAGTGTACAGCTGTGTGTGCATGAGGCCAGGGCAGGAAGGAATACGTATTTCAGAAAAGAATTTAACATGTCTTCTTCTAAAATATATAAAATAGATACATGTTCTTTCAAAATCCTATCATCATAGTGGGGGGAAGATGTTCAGAATTAATTTAATGCAAAGTCTTTCTTAGTAGGTTCAGACTTGTAGCAGCTGGAGCAGGACATTTTCATTTTATATGAGCAATTTTCATTCTAAATGAATGGAATGTGGATCGGTGTTTCCATATTAAGAGATGGTTCTGCCACAGCTCATCTTTTCCATCAATAATAGACACCTGTCACCCCGGCAGTTAGGAAATCCTAGCTGGTACTGACTGTTTTCAGATGTGGATCGAAATGAGACTTAAGCAAAGGTTCTTCTGGCGGCAGTTTGAATTGTTATTTAATTTTACTTGGTTTGCAGATGATAGCAAGGCATGTGGCAAATATTCAGCATTTTTACAGTGTACTTTATTAATTCTTTAAGTTAGAGGTTGTCTGTTCATCATCTGTCAGAGGCATATTTATTGGGATAGACTGAAGGACTTTTAAGTCTGTCCTTCTCTCTTTGCAGCCTACCCCATTAGTAATGTCAGCCTTCATCATGACAGTGAAAAAAAATATCTGTACAACAGTTTTTCTCCCATCGTGACAGTTAAAGCCTATCCATAACAATGCCTGGATTTAATTTACTGAACATAAGGTGAAACTTCTTTACTTTGAGGGCAACAGGGCACTGGAACAGGCTGCCCAAAGAGGTTGTGGAGTTTCCTCTAGAGATACCCAAAACCCACCTGGACACGTTCCTGTGCAACCTGCTCTAGCTGAACCTGCTTTAGCAGGGGAGTTGGACTCGATGAACACCACAGGTTCCTTCTGAGCTGTACCATTCTGTGATTCTGTGATACTCAAAACACTTCTCCTTTTCTGTTAAAGCCTAATGATACCTCTCCTAGTCTTTTCTTAGCTCTGACAGGACAAAACCATGACTCTGGTTTATAAACTAAGCAGTTTATAGGAATCCCAGAAATACAGTCTTATATTTGGTTGACATTGTGTACTGCTGCTTTCATAATGCTGGAAGGATTGGGGGTGTCTTTCTGAGCTGTCTATGGTTGTTTTGTAAAGGATTACCAGCAAATACAAGCATACATATAATTCAGAATCAGTTTTTCAAGCATATTCACTGTCCTTGGAGTAATCATGGTGTTGTTCTATCAGTGACTGCTCCCTTATTGGTACCATCCAGGAGCAGCAAGGGCCAAGCTGCAGAATAAAAATATCTGTAAGGGCCAGACTGGAATTGGAGACTCCAGACACATGTGTATCTTCAGAGGTGTTCCTTACAGGAGGACTAGGTCACAGCAGAGTTTGAATCAAATAGAATGGTCCATATCCATCCTCTGTGTAAGTGAGAAAAATCCTGCTGAAGTCTGTGGAGTTGATTTGGGATTAAATGTAGACTGCGAAACAAAATGAGGTAGACTCTGAGTGCTGTAAAAAGTTAGAATAGATTTGTGTGGTATGCACCTAGAGTCTTTATGGCCTCAGCCTCCCAGGAAAATGGCCAAGGACTTTATAAGGATGGCTCTCAGCTATGCAAAACAGATGAGAACCTCTTCTTAGCAGTAAATAAACTTGCCCATCTTGTGTCTTCATCATCAAAACTCATCTGTCAGTGACCTCTGTTTAAAGGTCTTTTAACTCTTTGCCCTTATTCTTGC
The DNA here is from genome assembly GCA_024611175.1 of Megaceryle torquata. Classification (NCBI taxonomy): domain Eukaryota; kingdom Metazoa; phylum Chordata; class Aves; order Coraciiformes; family Cerylidae; genus Megaceryle; species Megaceryle torquata. The sequence goes on along the minus strand of JANIJG010002191.1, from coordinate 19,060 downwards.
TTACTTTTCCTACTAGTAAAATGTAACAAGTACCTATAAATCATTATAATAATTAAATAATGTATATTAAAAAATGTAATCCTATTTTTACAGGGAGAATCTGACAAAAGAATTCTTTCCTAAACTTTGATCTGCAATGGTATTGTTATCAGTCAGCCTTTTTGCTTTTTCTCACGTGTGCACACAACTTCTCTTCAGAATACAATCATTTCAGATCTTAAAATGACTTTTCACCTATGTTGTTCAGCACAGCGGTCTGAAAATTCATATGAGAAGTACATTCCTAGTGATGTCCAATGCTACGATATTTCTGCTATGGGTTAGCATGCATGTCAAAAGAAAGGTCTGGGAAAAACAAGAGGCTGCTGTTGTGCCTTTAGATTTCTGAGAAATTAAATTATTATTAACCAGTCCATCATTTTTATATACTGATGTATGTAAAAGGTTAACACTAGTTCAGCTGTGTAGAGATTAAAGGGAAAGACCATATATCTTAGGATGGAGAGGCTGATGATGGTCTGAAAGGACATATGCTCCAACTACTTTGCAGATCTCCAGACTAACACAAGGACACAGTATGTTACAAAAGGGAACTAAAATGTTCCTCTCCTTCCTGTCTGCATTTCCAGCTGGAAGCCAGGAATGGTTTTCAGCCAGAAACTCTGTGCCTGCAGGGGAACATAAGATTATGAATCTGTTTTGTCGTGAAAATATGCTGGAAGTTCTGAAAGTGGTAATGGGTTATTGTAATGGCTCATTTAAATTTGTTTTATCCTGATCATGCCATAAACACCAGAATGTTGCAGCAGAAACATATCCATGTCAGATTGTCCAGATATATAGCAGGCTCACTGAGTGTAAAGGCAATTTGCTGTTAAAAGTCCTCGACTGTATTAACAGTTTGGGATGTGACCACCGCTTAGCCTGTGGGAAGAACGAGTGTTGCTGCTGAAGCTGACTGTGATAATGCCTGTGCTGTCTGGATACAGGCCAACTACATGTGTGGCTGTGCTCTCTACTGTTTCTCATTGCACCCGGTGCATAATCTGCTTCACACAATTCTGATAGCACGGACCTAAACCTGGCATGATTGCTACACAGGCTTCTCTGGCCAGAATTTCTGAAGGAAGGGTTTACTTGTGATTAGCTGATAGCAGGATATATTCAGTGATTACTTGGCACAGAGAGCACAACAATGTATTGTTAAACTGTAATGGGAAAAGGAGATGGTATTTATGAAGAGAAACCAAGTGCTGTATTGTGACTGATCTTTATTCTTAAATGTTTACAAAATTAAAGCAAAGCACCTATGCTGTGGTTGGTGGTGTTACCCTTGACTTTTTCTTCGGTTAGCATAAGCTATGTCTTTTAAGAAAAGTGTAAGAAACATGTTTAAAATGTTTAAAACTACTATAGGTTTAATTTGTGTTTCACCATGGTGAAAGTCTGGTTCTATCGGTCCTAATAGAGTTTGTTGGTAAAGATTCATGGTATGAAAATAACTGCTTCCAGATGCATCATTTTTAAAAACTGCTCACCAAACCAGATAACAGGGAGTTAGACAACAACTACATACTGGGACTCCTTATGCTATGGTCCAGCCTGTGTTGGAAGCATGTGCCCACACGCTGGAGATCTGAGTCTGGATACCACTGAATGTGGGCAGATTATGGTAAGAAAGCTAAATAGTTTCTGCCCCTATCTGTCTGTTCTTTCCTGAAAGCTTTTTTTTTCTAAGGGGACATAAAGAGCCTAAAAGTGCTTTTAAAATTGCATGGGCTGAAGGTGGAGAAGGTGTCGGAGGTGTCTATATTCCTTTGTGAAATGTGTGTCACTAGACAAAAAGGAGGAAGCAACTGAAAACCAAATGAGGTCTGAACTTCTTCACAGCCTTCGTTTCCCCTCTGGTACAGACCAGATAGATCCTATTTCATTTACTATTAAAACTCCTGCTGAACTTCTGGAAACTGATATCACAGAAGAACATATTTTGCATGGAGAAGTGCTGTGGAAAGCCAGAGAGGAGATTGTGACTGCGAATGACAGTGAGAGTGTTTTTATTTCATCTAAGTTTGAAATAGGAGAACAGGATACAGTACTGAAAGCAACTCTAGCAATGCAATATCCAGTATCGGGAGAACAAAATCCTTTTGTTTCCTGACCTCGGCCTCATCAAACAAACCAAGAGAAATGCGTTATTGAGCTGGAGGAATCTGTTTACTGGAAAGAATACTGAGGTGCTACGATGGCATCTAACAGCATAAAAAATGCTGGAACAGAGGAAACCTGTTCTGGAAAAGAGAAGCAGCAACAATGCAGAGACGACAGCAAAGTCAATGGAAAATGAACTTGTGTGAATTACAAAGTAAACTCTGTCAGTAATTTTGATTCCTTTATTTAGCTGACAGCTGTACCTAAAATTGATCTGTTATATGGATGTAAGATGTTTTAAAGACTCTTTCACTGACATCTGCATTTAATTCTCTGTGAAATGTCCCAGTTAAATATGCTTGTGCCTTCAAAAATACATGATGTGGTTGGGTGAATAATGGTGAAAAATACCTATCCAAAATTCATGTTAATGTTCTATATTACAGAGTTAATGAAGCTAACAGTTTCTTAATGCTTTCCTGCAATGAGCTCTGGAAACTCCTGACCATCTTGTTGTAATGGCAAATACTTTCTTTAGTACTTCTTGATTTTCCCTACCAAACAGGTTTCAGGATATGAATATTCTTATACTCTCTATCTTGATGTACATTCTTTGGTATATGTAATGAATCATCCAAGCTATGTATTTTCCCTCCTGACTGGATGCTATACTTTCAAAATATGAAAAGTATAATGTAACATAAATAATGCATTTTCACACTAGGTTCATGTATTAATTTCCTTATTTATATTAAGCTTTATGATTTTACTGGAATTTATGACCACTTTTGAAAATTTACAGCTTAGTGTGAGTAACAGTAGCCAACTGAATTATTTTATTCAAAATCTTTTCTATTAGTAGTAAAAATATATTAATTTAAATATGATCCTACAACTTATATTCCATTATGAAGACTTTTCCATGTTTTTATGCACGTTACTAAGAATTATGTACAAAAAGACATAAATCAAAAAGAATTTTTTTGAATAATAGCCAGAAAGTTATAAAATGCATCTCTGGTTTATATGTTTACTTAAAAAAAAAGAAAGAAAGAAGCTCTAAATGATAAGATGGAACTCATCATCTGAAAGCAATTACACAGTTTGACTATTCATAGACACATTTGACCCTGTGGGTGAGCTACACACATCAAAAAATTACCAACTTCAACAAAAAATATGCAGTAAATCATACGACCCTTCCTCACACCTGCAGAAAAGAGTTGGGTAAGCAACTGATTCTTGCAGGGTGTCCTGAAGGTCGTCATGTCCACCTCAGGTTCTCAAGCACCAGAGCAGTGAAAGCAGGTGTCCTGCATAGCTCATCTTGTTCACCCAAATATGACCTTGGACCTTTTTGATATGACACGGTTCCTTTGGCATGCCTGACAGTGTCATGTCCTCTCTTTCACTTGAGGAATATTTTTATCTAGGAGAAAAAAAACCCCAAAAATCAATTATCTGTAGCTCCTCTACAGACACCCAAAGAGCTGGGACATTATGACTGACAGAGTCAAGGGGTCAAGGCAGTCTAAGAAGCATGTCATTTATCAGGCACTGAAGGAAACAGATGCAGATGTACCATTTTATATTTTCTGTAGTTAGATCTGACTTCTGCAAACCCTTTATAAGCATCTGAAACCGAACATCCTCTTGATACTTAAATTCTGAATATTACTGTCTCTCCTGGCCAGCACTGATGTCTCAAGCTGAAATCTTGGATACCTGCTCAAACAGCACTGACAATTAGTTCAATTCTGAACAAATGTTAATCCTCCACATTTTAATTTTGTGCTCCTTCTCTTTATACACCCTGTTCTCCTCCCCCACTGCTACAGCGTCCTGTTATTCTGGATTATACGTGGCAAAAGAACAGAATGGCAGATGGGTCTGCTCCATATTTAATGCCTTCAGGGAGAAGAACACAAGGGCATGCAGTGCACATGTGTGGTCCCACAGCAGCCTGTCAAGCCAAACCCTCAGAAATGTGGGAAGCTAGTGTCCCAAGAGGGAGCCATGTAGACTGAACAGCTCAAAGAAAACACTTCCAGAGCAGGAACGCTCGCTATTCTCTTACAAATTTATGGAGCATTCAATCTGATATCTTGTAAATAGGAGATTTTGCTCAGAAGGCTGGAAAAGCTTTGGAAGTGAAGGCATGTGAAGACAGATGTCATCACCTCCCTGTTTCTCCCATGCTGGGAGGTGACAGGGTGGATGGGCAAACAGTACATCACAGCTGTATCGAACCTTTGAAGCTGTACTTCCATGTGATCTATATACTCATTTAAAGAGACAGGGGGAGTCACACACTGTATAAAGACCTGCTTTCTTATGTTCATATGTCCCTCATCCCAGGTGGTGTTGTGTTGTTTAGTGATCAGCACAAAGTCTGCCTTTTGCCTTAAAAGCAGTGATTTGGCTGGTGAGACGAACCCTGAGCAAGCTGTACAGATGGGAGGACCTTTTGCCCTTCCAATATACCCTTTCCAACTTCTGAAGCAGTCTCACTGTAAACAGAACTTTTACTGTTCTTCGGTCTGCTCTACCTGGCTAACTTCACTTGCTGGGAGAAAAGAAAGGGACTTGGCTTCTGGGCCAGTCACGAGATGATGACAGGTATTCATCCCTTAGATGAACAATAGTACAATGGGAAGAAAGGCATCTGTCTGCTGCATCACATGGGGGGGATATTTGGTGGTTTGCCTTTTTTTAATGACAGTTGAGATGGTTAAGTGTGAGCCTGCAGAGCTAAGCTGCTGCTGGGGTGTTTGCCTGAGCAGAAGCAAAAAAGCTTTGGGAAGAGCCCATGCCCTGAGGCGTGCGTAGGGAGGTTAGTTTGGTGTCTGAACAAGTCTGAACTATCTCTAGAGTACGAACAAACAGCAGCAGTCTCAAACAGTCAGCAGAACACAGGAAGATGCAGTGAACAGCTAATGCATCCTGTGACAGCAAAGCACCACTGAGCAGCCCTTTTCTTCCACCAGGAGAGAGATGCAGGCTGAATTCAGAAAAAATACCACACAGGTCCTTTATTAACTAAGCGGTACATGTTCTTCTCCTCATCCCTGCTGATCTGCAGCTGCTGCTTGGGATCAATGACAAGGCTACTGCTGACGGTCACCAGCAGGGCAGTACCACTGAGCTAGTGCCCTTGCAGTTGGCAGAGCATGCCGGTGGGGCAGACACGGGTTGTCCGAGTCAGCACCAGTTTTTAAGCAACCGCTGAATTTTCTTTGCCTTCTCTAGTGCCACCTGGCGTCGGTTCCTTGCATGGGGATGAATTTCAAACACTTTGTCAAAAGACCCTCTCATATTTTGCATGTAGGTGTTTTGAAGGCCCAAAAGCTCGGCTCTGTCCGACCTTTTGCATGGATGCAAGCATCATTTTCCTCTGTTATTGCAGACACACAACTAGTGATCTCCAGTGTCCGGGGGAAAAGTGCATGCTCCTGCTAAGCAAAGCTCTCCTCTTTTCTGCCAGACAGACAACTTCAGCTGAATATTCCAAATCTACCTGCTTTCACATTCTTATGTCAACCTCCTTTTAACAAAACGAATATTAACATTGCCAATTTAACTCTTTCGTGCAGATAAGCAGCAGCAGGTTTGTAACAGAGCTCACTGGTAAGTTGCCGTGTCAAACAGAAAAGATGAGACATGAGCTGTGATCTGTTCCAGTGTTACTCTGTTTTCTGCAGCAGGACAATATTAGATTCAGATCCCAGTGCTTCTTTTACTAAAGGTCATGTCTCGGTGTTTGTGTTTTACTTGTCCCATTTCTCTCTCTCTGCTCTGGTACTCTTGTGTTCTCAGGTTGCAGTTGTTCTGAAGCTAGCCTGGATAGAAATATAATCCGGAGAGCTCACCAGGAAAGCTCTCTCCTGACAGTCTGTAACTTGTTCTTATCATATAGCCAAATGGCCTTGTGTTTTTATTAAATTACATTATAGAAGACCAACTTGGTTTTAGACATCAGAAAGCCAGAGTTTGCTGAGTATTTGCTCTTTCCATCATTTCCAGCTGAGAGTTGTAGCTTTAAAAATATTAGCCTTCTCTGGACAATGTTGCCTATTTCCAGTGATTAAAATGAGAGAAAACTTATGATCAGCAGATGCACACAGTATATTAGCTGAGCCAATACTTATTAACAGAAATAGTTCCCTTATTATATTAACTTTTTCAAACAGCTCCCTCAGAAACCTCTTTTCATGACTTTGCATGAAGATACGTGGAGTCTTGTCACCTGGAATTATAACTGCATTGACATATAACCACCAGAGTCACTTCTCACAAGTGTAAGCCTCCAAATTCCCAACTCCGTACTGGAACAAGACCTGGGCACCCAGTAGCCACCTGCTTTCTATGTAGAAGTAAGCAGTGTGTGGGGGCCCAGATGTGAGCTGTGCTGCACTCCCAGGGAACCAGCACCACCCAGTCCAGTGGCACTAGGCTCTACAGCTGTTCTGCAGCAAATGTCAAAGGAAAAGCACAGGTAAGGCTGTAGCACAGTGGTGGATCATAAAGCAGCATGTATTTTCTCCTACTTACCTAACCTTTTCTAGAGTTTACACCAGTGTAACACAGGTAATAAATATGGGCTAGATAAATGCAGTGGTGGTGGTGTATTGTCTTTGTTAAAGAATTGCTAGAGGTCCCTCTAACGTAGAGCCTTACACAGGAACAGCAAATGGGAATCGAGAGCCCTGAGCCAAGGTGGAATGTGTGGCAGTACTCCTGCCTCACATATGCAGGGTGCTCTATAGTTACACAGCCACAGGCTTTCTTTTTTTTTCCCAGCAGCTTCAGATACTGCAAAGTCCTCCCACGATAAATATGACTACCTCTCTCTTAGGCAAACATAACTGGGTACCTGGAACCCTAAGGTGCCCATGACTGAATTTAGAAGCCTCCCATGATATTAGACAATTCAGGAAAAAAAAAAATCTGATTTTCAGCTAGCACTGATTTTTCAAATATTAGCTTATGTAAGGTTTGTTCTTGAAATTATTTCTCCGTTCCATAAAGCAGATTGTGTTGGAATTACTCAGTATAGCATTTTACATCTTAATTGTTTGATAAAGAGTTCTGTCTGTTTTCTGTTGTGTTTCTGTCCAGCAGAGGAAGTGACTGGCAAAAGAAATGAACCTGCACAGTATCCTGGACTGATATTTACTTTGTTTGATTATTCAATCACTTATTTAATTGTCTCACAGTGCCTGTATAAAGCAGGGCAATAATCCTTGCTATTTAGTTCTTTGAGAAATCAGAAACAACTGAAGACAAAAGTTCATTTCTTCCAATTACCAGCAACGCATTTTGGATAAAAGATATTCCTAAAGAAAAGACTTTTACACAAAGATTATGCCACTGTTATTATATTCTCTCTCTTATAAACCAATAGTGATAATCCTATTCCAGTGAATTCCAATCTTCATGAGGAAAACTATTCTTTCTAAATTGTTTGGAATATAGTGTCCACTATTTTTTATTATACTGGAGGTAAGAGGGTTTTCTGTGTTTTAAAATGCTTTTTGCATAGGAAAGATAATGATGACTTCTTTCTACAGGTTTAGAAAACCCAAACAATCTGTTCATAACAAATGTGTGCTGCTGGTGTGCCTTCTAGAGATGTGCTGAGTACATATTTGTGGCTTTAAATAGAAAGCAATCAAAGGAAAATTGCAGCTTTTATATATATATATATATATATAAAGCATTCTTAAAACAATCTAAGTAGGAAGGAAAGATGGTTCTATGGTTAAAGTATAAGAAAAAGTACAGATCTGGGTTATATACCTGGGCTGGACAGGTATTTCCTTTATAACCTTGGGCAAAATGCTTCATCTGTGCCTGTCCACACTTCCATATTTTATTGGGTATAAAAAGGGGATTCTAACCCTTTTCTGCCTCAGACAATACAAAAAGTGTTTGTGCAGGGATGGACATCCTGAGATTGAAGGTGTTATCTGACTTGTTATAAATGGAAACACGGGATATGTCTACATAGACTCTCAGTTAAGAGCTGATCTAATCACACATACGAAATCCAAGAAATAGAGCCAACAAACCTCATTCTCAATGGCTCCAGTTACTCTCTGATTGTATCTCTCATGTATTTATGTCTGTCTCTGGGAGCCTGACTCTCCTAGAATATGCTTTTAACCGACACATTTTCAGGAGGGAGGAAATGTTGAGCTCAGTTTCTAATTCACCAGCTATTACATTTAAGAAATCTTTGAATGGTATAACACAAAAGAAGTTACCTACAGAAAAACTACCCTGCTACAGGACAAAGAAACATTCCTGCAGGTAGGAACCAAATGTGCTTTGCCCTGCTATAATCACACACCTAAGAATCGGCAAATCTTTGTAGTTCCAGTGCTGCTCTTTTTGTCTGTAGCCCCTCTATTGCTATTAGCAGTTCAACAGTGGTTATAATAAACTGCACTTTGAAATTCTATAGCATCCTCTGATCTGAGCATCTTGGAGCACATAATGTAGGCTTGGATTCACAAAGACTTTACAAGCCTAAAACCCACCAATGTTTTAACCGCCATGGGGACACATTCATATCCCTTTCCATGTTCAGGCCTTAAAAGTCACTTTGTTAGACCGATTTATTGCACCTCTTAACTCATTAGAAAATGGTAGCTTTTTAACCAGGCATAGCAAAACAATTCAACAACTTAATCCAGGAAGCAGATTAAGATACTGTATTCACAGGATATTAATCATCAGGCTAGAATGTGGCAGGCAGGAGCATTAGGAATTGTTCTTATTCTTTTAAGAAGGTTATGGATTGAAGTTTGTTTATGGATTTCCTTACAAATATATAGTAATATACACAGACTTCTAATACTGTGAATAAAGTCAGTCATCTTCAAGAACTGTAATAGAAAAAAGCTCAGGCTGGTGTGAAGTGGGCTTTAGGAGATGGATGATCAGCTTCATGAATATGAATGGTTCACTAAAGTGAACAGCCGTTTTTCTTCCAATATTTGTAGGAAGATGAAGCTCAGGATGTATTCTGCAGGAGATATTGTTACCTTGACAGTCATTTTTGTCTAGAAATATGGTACATCTTGTTAAGGAATGACTACTTACTATTCTCAAACCTGTAGGAAAGAACAAGTTTTCCTCTATTTTTAAAATTGTTTACCCTACACAGCTAGAGATATAGCTACTTTCCTTGATTGCCTGACTAATTAATTGGAAAGGAAAAAAATGAGTATCAGAAAAACTCTCCAAACACTGAGAGAAGAGAAAAAAAAAAAAAAAAACCACTTTAAAACCCATTACAGAGTGAAATCTTCAGACTGACCCCTTAAAGAGCAGACTGTCAGAAAACTGTCTAAATACAGATAGTTCAAATATAATGACAAGATGTCATTTGCTTATCAGTTTAGGAATATTTTGACATGTAAAACAAAAGAACAGGAAGAACTGGTTCCTCCTTTTCCAACTGGTTGCTGTCTCTTCTCATCTGTGATACAAGGAAAATCCCAAACCTCAACCTTGAGGCTTTCAGCTCTAACAGATGAGAGTTGCTATTGGCAGGAGAAATATGAACCTGGGAATATGTACTAACAAAATAAGGTTCATAAAATAATTATAATAACAAGGAAAAAAAAAAAAGAAAGAAAAGAAAAGAAAGAAATCCTACCTTGTTGCTTTATAGTGAAATTAGCTAAAACAATACCACCAAAAAAAGAACACCAACAACCAAAAAAAACCCCCAAATTAATCCAAAACCTCCAATTACCTTGTCATTCCTCCTTACACAGTATTGCAATGCTTTGTAGGGCTTTGTTATTGCCTTATGCTATATTTAATGACTTACTTTTGCCCAGTAATATTATCACATTTATAGAAAACATTTCCTTACAAGTACATTTGTACATCTTTTTGGATCAGTCTGCTACAAACCTTTTTTGTATTTGATGTCCTATTTCGATAGTTTCCCTCCTCTCCTTTAGGGCTAAGAAAGATCAAAATCCTTTGCATTAAAATCCTGAAGCCAGATATGGGTAAAACTCCTATTGAAAAGCTGCTGTTGTATATGAAATCAAACATTTATCTGGAAGTATTAACTTAGCTTTATTACAGGCTTCCTTCAAAGATTATTGCTCTGCCTTTTAAAATTAAATAGTTGTCACAAAGTGGCTTTAACTTTCAAAAACATTTTGACAGCATTTTGGTGGGTTTTGACAAAATAGGAGCATTCTTGCAAAACATTTTCAAAATATCACTTTCTGGTAGGAGATGATTTGATGTGATTTCTTTACTGCAGCTCCATATATGTATCATAACTGTGATACCATGGGCAGAACAGGAACTTAGAAAACGTCAGGTAGCTTTAAGGAGCTTGTTGGAATGCCTGTTTGCTGGCTGCTATTCATTAGAAAGATAAATAAGGTTGTCCTCTCCTTTGGGGTCAACATTTAATACACAGTGATCCTCAATGTGAGTGCATCCGTATATCTTCAAGTTGGAAAGGAAATCTATTTATGGCTAAGAAGTACTGGACTGGTAAAAATAAAACTTAACAGATAGAGGAACCACCACCAGAAGAAAAACAACTGTTCTGAGAAGCAAAATGTTAGTACTACTTCAAGTTTACAGGATAGCTAGTACTATTCATCTTCAGGCTCTTCGGTCAACAGAAGAGCAGCTGAAGTGAAGAACTTTGAAAGTGGAGAGGTGGTAGCAATATTGTGAAAGTTGGGGCAAGTGGGCTGCAATGCAGAACTAACAGGCTCGGGAGGGTTAAACTGTTTGGATCAAACTCTCTCTTTGTCTGAGCCATACTACTTGTGCACAAGGAAAAACATCTATCTGAAATCAAGTCACAGCACCTCCTCCTAGAACATATGGCCTTTGGAAAGTTAGATCTGTGGGCATCTTTAGTAACCTTCTAATACTGCAGACTCAGCATATCAGGGCTCTAGGCCATTACAGGGTTTTCTGTGTGGAAAGTATACACTAAATATTTCTGGTGCCAGAAGAGACCCAGCTGCTGCTCCTTCAGGGCTGCCATGGGCTAAGTAAGGCACAGACAGTATCCTCCACTGTCTCCAGCCACTACCATTCTTGACATTGGTTATATGATGCATAGGGAAAAAAAAAAAAGTCTATCTGGCACAGTGAAATGCTGGAGATGTCAGCATGAATCTTTACTGATTTTGGTGCATGCCACCAACAGCTGGAGCTATCCTAGGTATTGTGACCTGCAGACATAACCATAAAGGAGTTAAGAAATCCAGAGCAATTAAACTTCAGGATTTTTATAAGGATAAGAAACTTTTTGTAGCACTACTGCTTAGATTTAGAAAGCCTAAGACCAAGAAGTAGTATGATGCCCTCCAGTCTGAACTTGTGCACAGCAGATACACAACTCAGTAGCTTTTATGTCACTTTGTATCCCCTCTCTAAGCCTGTAACACAGAAGGGTGATCTAAAATGTTCCAGATATGGAGAAAGTGCCATGCTCTTAAAACATATGTCTCTACTAATTTAATATTCTTATTGAATTAAATCCATATTTTTTTCTAGTCTTATTTTGCCAAGTTTCACCCTCCATCTCCTGCTGGATCTCATTGTATGCTCTTATATAAAACTATCATACATATGTTTTTTATGTAGCAGCTCTGACCATAAGACTCTTTAAGCTTCTGTGGATAAACTAAATTCCTTGCAAGTCACAGTTTGTGCTGGTTTTGGCTGAGACAGAGTTAATTTTCTTCATAGTAGCTGGTATGGATCTATGCTTTGGATTTGTGCTGGAAACAGAGTTGATAACACAGGGATGTTTTAGCTGTTGCTGAGCAGAGCTGACACAGAGTCAAAACCTTTTCTGCCTCTCACCCCACCCCACCAGAGAGTAGTCTGGGGGTGCACAAGAATATGGGAGGGGACACAGCTGGGGCAGCTGACCCCAACTGACCAAAGGGATATTCCATACCACATGACTCAGCATATAAAGCTGGGGGAAGAAGAAGGGGTGAGGGGATATGTTCAAAATGCTGGTGTTTGTCATCCCGAGTAACCATTACACTTAATGGGGCCTGGCTTTTCTGGAGGTGGCTGAACACCTGCCTGCCAATGGGAAGTGGAGAGTGGGGAAGTGGAGAGTAAAAGCACTTGTTTTGTTTTGTTTTGCTTTGCTTGTGCACACGGCTTTTGCTTTACCTACTAAACTGTTTTTACCTCAACAAGTGGGGTTTTTTTTACCCTTCCAATTGTCTTGCCCATCCCACCAGTGAGGAGCTGTGTGGGGCTTAGCTGCTGGCTGGGATTAAACCATAACACTGTCATACTTTTAAAAACACACATTTAACAATGTTAACTGAGGGATTTTCTGTACTATGAAAAACCTGAATGGTAGTTGTTTCTTTTTAACTGTCCAATGCTCAGAGGCCAAGCAGCAAGGTGAACTGAGCTTATAGTTATATAGTAAGAAAAAAAAAACCCAAACATATTTTTTCTTTCTCGCTTTTCAAAATTGAAATAAATTAAAACATGATTCTGCATGTCCATAAAAATGCTGATGGATATCTTAAGCTGATTTATGTGATCACAGATGTACTGAAATTGGTGGAACCATGATAACCTGCATACACCAGCAGCTCTCCTCATCAGAATTAGCATTTCTAAGACAGAGTTGAAGGATTAATTCTTTTCATTACCAAAAAAAAAAAAAAAAAACCCAAAAAAGCAAGGAGTTCTGTGAGCAGCAGAACTAATGAAGCTCAGCTTCCTCCATTTCCCAGCAATCGCCTCCCTCTTGTCTCTTTCTGACTACTGTCCACAGTATTTCCAGAGCTCTCTGTCCTTTACACCTTCACTTCCTGCATCACCCATCAGGCCAGGGAAGAAGTAGCTGGTGCTGTAGCTGGTTCAGAGCGAGCTGTCCAGGGTGCACAGGCCCATCAGTTGGTTTGCTAATAGCAAACACAGCAGGGAGAGCTGAGCTCTCCTTACCTTTCTTTTCAAGGGGGCACTAACTTGAACCTTAGTACTGTGAATGCCACTGAATTCCATAAAAATGTTCTGAATATCCTTAAGAACACGACCCCTCTACTAAATTTGTTTAAAATTGGTGGAGAGATCCAACAGTTGTGACAAGGCACTGACACACAGAGTAACTGCATAAGCCTCATTTCTTTAGGAAAAAGAGGCTAGAAATGAAATACATCCCCAGTAATGTAACAGAATGTTCAGCTATTACAGTACTTCAGAAGAATAACATAGGATGTGGGTTTGGTGCAGTAATTAAACTTTTGCTTGCAGGGACACACGAGTGAGCCCATTTTAATGGCAAGTTCTTATTCTGCTGCTCCATAATGTGTTGTGATTTCAGAACGGTGACACAATTGCCATAGGTAAGAGGACAAGCATGACCAGGAAGAATTAATAATATCCACTTCAAAGCAGTAATGGGATATTTGTGAGTGACTGGATGCCCTTGGAATGTAAATTTTTTGTAAAGGAACACCACTTCCTGATATTATTCCCAAAGTTGGGTTTTTTTTTTTCCATGTGAGCAACCTGCCTGATAAATTAACACCTTCCATGATGGAATCTAAATCTGAAGCGACCAGCAGCAGTGAGTTACCAGCACTTTGCAGGGAAAAACCTTTTTGTTTGTTTGTTTACTTTGGGTAGAGAATGGAACAGAGATTCTCCTGCTGCTCTGTACAAAAAAATAATCACACCATCTTTGAACTCTTTCCTTCAGAATTACTAGACATGCAGCTTTCAACTACCCCTTATTCACATGGGATAAAGCTCTGACAATGTTATTAGATTCTACCTTACTTCTCAAAAGAGTCTAAAGAAAGTATCACCGAGATTTGAAGAGTTATAATGTGAGTGGTAAGCCTTTGATGGTTCTATCACAATATTCCAAGTAACAAAAAAAACCCCCATACATCCTCAATGGATTTCAGTTCTTACCTTGCCATCGAGATTAGTTTCTACCAGCAACACTGGTGATGAGCCATCGTTTGCATCTATAATGTTCCCATAATGAAAGGCCTGCATGTCTGTGTCTGTAGAAGGCCTACACTCAAAATCATGGCTACGCGGAGATAATGAAGCCCACAAGGTCTGCCAGAAAGAAGTGTGTTGCACTGCAGGAATGTATTTATTTACAGCCAGAGGTGACCAAGGCCACCTGGCTGCTGCAGCCTTTCAAAGGACCTCTCACGGGGCAGAGCAGAGGAGAGTTAGACAGGGCTCCAGAAGCACAAGGATTTCAGCCAGACCTGGCGTGACTTTGCTGAATAAAAGAAATGGAAGATAGACATCTCGGCATGTCGGTGTTTTGTCTTAGGGGCTGACAAGCCTGGGGAGCATGTCCCCAAAAGCACCGCAGGCTGGCTGCCAGCGTGCTGCTCCCCACATCTTGCTCTGCCCAGTCTGCCAGAGTCCGACACCTCCGCAGGGCAGCAGGGCTGCCTGGCCACAGCGCTGAGTGGTGCAGGGAGCCCACGGGTCAAGGGTCTCCACACACTTTTCCAGATCCGCATTGATTTGTAACTACTTTGTACGGAGAAGTTACCAAGGGGCCTCGACTGCCCAAGGCAGTGAATTACAGTCAGCGCAGCCGCCTCACGGCTGCACCTCGCTTGTGAGCCTGCTCTCCCTGGGGCTGGGAGGGACGGGTGGAAGGGCGTTCTCGGCAACTGGAAAGCTGTGGGAGAATGGGAATTTTCTGTTTCCATTTTTGGGAATTTGGAGGACATTTTTGTCAAGGGCTGGTGAGCATCGCAGGCCTCACATCGGTGGCTTAGGCCTCGTCACCGCCGCATTCCTCAGGATGCCTGAGTCTCCCCGGGGCCTTGTGTACCCTCTCTCCGGGGTGTGCCAGGCCCAGCGGTGGTGGTGGCGTCGGCGGCGGGTGGGGGGCGACGCCTGCCCCGGAACGTCTGGGCGGGGCGGCGGGGGCGCGGCGGAGCGTGTTGGCCGCGGCTCGATCCCCCGCCGCCCCGCGCAGAGGGGCATTGTGGGTGCTGAGTTGCCGCCGCTGCGGCTTTCGGCGGGTTCTGTTAAAATGGCGCCTTAGGCAACGAGGGGCGGCGGCGGCGGTCGGGGCGGGAAGTGTTGCTGAGTTCTTACGCTGCTGAGCGGGGGCCGCTTCCTCTCCTCCCTTCCTCTCGTCTGTCATTCTGCTGTTCCTCTGGTGTCTGCCTCCCGCTCCCCTTTCTGCCTCTCGGGCGGCGATGGCGACTCCGGACCAAAAATCTCCCAACGTTTTGCTGCAGAACCTCTGCTGCCGCATCCTGGGCAAAAGCGAAGGTAACGGCTTTCCCCCGCTACTGGCCCCGTCGATAGCCGCTGGAGCCTACGACGGGGCGAGGGAGGGGTAAGAGGGGGCGAGGAGGGCGAGCGAGCCCGGGAGGGCTGCCCTGGCGGGGCGAAGGGGGGGATGTCTCCGCCGTCGAGCGGTGGGGTGCCGGCGAGTTGGGGGGGAGGGTCTCCGCTGCCAGGCGGAGAGCTGCCGGCCTCGCCAGACCGGCCGCCAAGGGCATCCCCCTCGGCGGGTCTTGCGGCGGCGGGGCCGGCCGCCCGGGCCGTCTGCCCTGCGCCTCTGGGCGGCTCGGCCGCCGACCGGGTACGGCCGCGGTCCCGTGAGCCGGCGCTGCGGGCAGCCGGGGAGCCCCGTGGCGGGAGCTGGGCTTAGGGTGCCTTCGCCTCCTCCGCCCCCGGCGCGCCTCGCCGGCGGGTAACGGCGCTCCGTGGCACCGCTCCGGGGGTGTTGGGGTGGAAGGTGGCTCATGTACGCGTTCAGGGGTCTCCATCTTCCTCCGGTGTCTGCTCGAGTGGAGCCATTGACATCCGCTAGGTCCTCTACAGGTCTTTTGCCTCTTGCTGCTGCTGTGATCCTCCGGCAAGGGAATGGATCTCTTGCCTGTTTGCTTAAGTTTCTCTCTGTTGCAGTCAAGGCAAAGACTGGTTTTAGTAAGCAGCTGGAGGGTGGAAAGGAAGAGGTGCATCTGCGGTCTCCTTTTTAAGTTGCTCTGTTTATAAGCATTGCTCACTAGACAAATTCATGCCGTGGCTTTTGCTGTTTCTATTTTCTTGTATGAGAGATGGCTTTTTTTCCTTAACAGTAGTGGCTGTGAAATCTTTTATGTCTTCTTTTCTCCTTCTGTGCCACTTTATTCTAACAAGTCACCACTGGTTACCTTTAGGTGTTTCCATGATAGTAACTAATAATTTTTATTGACCTGTTGTAAGGAATTGGGTTCAAGCTAAAACATGGCCCATATGTGTATTGCTGCTATCTTTGAAGTCTAGAAAATAAGTGACAAGGTGAAAATACACTTGTTATCTTTCCCTCTCAAACTTTATCTTTCTGTCTATTGGAGACAACGCTGCACGGTCTCCCATGCCATGTTGGTCTCTAAATTGGAAAGATAAGGGTTTAATGGATGAGCTGTTTGATGGATAAGGAACTGACGGGGTGGCCACATCCAAAGAGTTGCAGTCAGTGTCAAAGTGGAGATCTGTAACAAGCAGTGTCCCTTAGGGATCCTTATTGGGATTGATGCTGGTCAGCAGCTTTATCCCACATAGACAGTGGGATCGAGTGCACCCTCAGCAGGTTTGCAGATGATACCAAGCTGAGCAGTGCAGCTGATAGGTTTGAGGGAGGGGATGTCATCCAGAGGGACCCTGACAGGATTGAGCAGTGGGCCCATGTGAGCCTCTGTGTGGTTCAGTATGGTCAAGTGCAAGGTCGTGAACTGGCACAATCCTCAATATCACTACAGACTGAGGGATGAGTGGATTGAGAGCAGCCCTGCAGAGAAGGACTTGGCCATATTGGTGGATGGAAAAATTTGATGTGATCTGGCAACGTGTGCTCGCCGCCCAGAAAGCCAGCTGTATCCTGAGCTCTGTAAAAGTGTGGCTAGTAGGTTGAGGGAGGTAATTCTGCCCCTCAGCTCTGGTGAGACCCCATCTGGAGTATTGTGTTCAGTTATGGGATCCCTGGTACAAGAAAGATGTGGACCTGTTAGAGCAGGTCCAGAGGAGGACCATGAAAATGGACAGAGGGCTGGAACATCTCTCCTATGAAACAAGAATTATTCCTGTAAGAGTGTTGGGGTGGTTTAGCCTGGAGAAGAGAAGGCTCTGGGGAGACCCTGTTCTGGCAGGGGGGTAGGACTTGGTGATCTTCAGAGGTCCTTTCCAGCCCATAAGATTGTGATTCTGTGATTATTGCAGCCTTTCAGTACCTGAAGAGGGCTTATAAGAATGACAGACATGTAGACCAAGACCTGAAGTGACAGGACAAAGGGTAATAGCTTTAAACTAAATGAGGGTAGGTTTAGATTGGACATAAGGAAGAATTTTTTCTATTATGAGGATGGTGAGACACTGGAACAGGTTGAAGATGCACCTCTCTGGAAGTGTTCATAGTCAGGTTGGATGAGGTGTTGAGCAGTCTGATGTAGTGGAAGATCTTCCTGCCCATTGTGGGGGAGTTGGAACCAGATGGTCTTTGAAAGTCCACTCCAGCCCAAACCATTTTATGATTCTATGATTCACCTGAGAAGCTTGGAAGAGTTTGTAAGAAGTCGGAATCTCTTGATCTTCACTGAAATGTTGAGTAGGTGCTTCTTTGCAGAAACATACCGTTGGTTGGTTGATCTTAAGGGTCTTTTCCAACCTAAATGATTCTATGATCGACAGCTTTTGATTGCTGTGTTCTGTTTTGTTTTCCAGAATCCTTGTGGTCTCCATTGCGTGTTTAAATTTCCTATTTCCAGAATGGTCCACCCCTAATAATTCTCCAATAGGAATTCCCGATGTGAGATTTTTATCAGGATGTGGCAAACTTCTACTCTTCCACTAGCTTCCCCCAAAATAATGGTAGCCTCTAAACTGTTTACTACCTCTTGTGGTTTTAGGTAACCACACATTTCTTTTAGCAGCTGGTTTAACTGTATATTAAAGGGTATTTCACATCAGCCTACAATTCCACTGTGCTATTATAGCTCTGCCTTTAAAGCTGTTTCTTGCTTTTAACATCCCTTGGAAATGTATTTTTATTACCGTGTATATGTTTGTATTTAAGAGGACTTCAAACTTTTCATAGAATAATAGAGGTTGGAAGGGACCTCTGGAGATCATGGAGTCCAACCCCCCTGCCAACACAGAAACGTCCAGGGCAGGCCACCCAGGAACAGATCCAGATGGGTCTTGAAAGTCTCCAGAGCAGGAGACTCCACAACCTCTCTGGGCAGCCTGTTCCAGGCTCTGTCACTCTCCCAGTCAAGTTTTTCCTCATGTTGAGGTGGAACTTCCTGTGTTTCTCCTTGCTACCATTACCTCTTGTTCTACCACAGGGCACCACTGAAAAGAGACTGGCCCCTTCTACTTGACACCACCCTGCAGATATTTGTAAACATTATTAAGATTCCCCTCTCAGTCTTCTCTTTTCCAGGTGAAACAGCCCCAGGGCTCTCAGCCTTTCATCATAAGAGAGATGTTCCAGTCCCTTCATCATCTTTGTAGCTCTCCATTGGACTCTCTCGTATTTCCCTGTCCCTCTTGAACTGTGGAGCCCAGAACTGGACACAATACTGCAGATGTGGTCTCACTAGGGTAGAGTAGAGGAGGAGGACAACCTTCCTCAACCTGCTGGCCACACTCTTCTTTATGTGCCTCAGGATACCATTGGCCTTCCTGGCCACCAAGGCACATTGCATTTCCATGGAGAACTTCTTCCCACTATCAGTCCAGGTTGGGGGAGGAGGGGAACGAGAGCAGCCCTGTAGAAAAGGACTTTGTGGTGCTGATAGATGAGAAGCTGGACGTGAGCAGCCAGTGTGTGCTTGCAGCCCAGAAGGCCAATCACATCCTGGGCTGCAGCAAAAGAAGTGTGGCCAGCAGA
>JANIJG010002190.1:0-58967 GCA_024611175.1 Megaceryle torquata | reverse complement strand
GCCTGACCTGCGGGGGGGCCGGGCCGGAGAAAAGCACACGCGCTCCCCCCCGCGCTCGCCGGGGAGGGGGGGGGGGGCGGTCGGGGTCACGCTTTGTCCGCCACCCAGTCCCCGAGCGGGGCAGCGCAGAGCAGCTCGGGGTGGGCGGGAGGGAGGGCGGCGGTTTCCGCGCTGCACGGAGAAGCGAGGGGCGGAGGGGTTTGTGGGGAGCGGGGCTCATGGCCGCTGCTGAACCGGCCCCGCTTCCTCTCTGCAACGTCCCGCCCCGAAGGAAACCGCTTTGCCAGCACCCCCCGCCGTGCTTCGGGCACGGCCTCTGCCCCTCTCACGCGTGCTGGTGCCTCTTAACCTCTGTCCGTGGCGAGGGACATTCAGCGACTCCTTTCTGCATCCCCAGTGCTCGGGGAACCGGGAGGAAATCGCCCGTGGAGGAGCCGGGGGAAGGCGGATGATGAGATGCGGGTCGCGCCTGGCGCGGCCCGGCTGTGACAGCCACAGGTACACGCTGGGGAGGCTTCAGCGCCGGACTGTGGTGGCTGCGTGGCTCAGACGGTGTCTACGCACTCTAATCATCTTTCTTCTCACTGTAACCCTGTCCTTCTACTTTTCCAGGGCTTTGGAAACCGAGCCGCTGTCCCGCTGCTGTGGCCAGAGCTCGCTTCCTTTCCGGAGCGAGGCCGTGTGTCCGTGCTGGGTTCCATGGGTATTAAGAAAGACCAAACACTAATTCACGCATCTTTTGCAGCTTGCTTTTAATGTGAGTGTCCACATTAAGCCTCTGACCTTTCCAGGAGCTAATGGTGAGGTCATTCCCACTCTAGTGGTTGCATATACAGAAGACCAATAGTTTTTTTTCCTGATTCTTAGAGAGTCTTTCCTTCATGGGTTACATGTGTATAGAGCCCCAGAGCACCCTGCATTTGCCCGTGCATCCGTTCATTATCTTTTAGTGGGGATGCAACAGTAGCAAAATACAGCAGGGGAACTTAGAAGACCTGAGAGGAGCTCCTGTCAAAGTGGAACTCCAGTGACTGTGCGAGGGAATGCACGCAGAGTCTTACACTTGCTGCTGGGTTTTAAATGGATTAGGCCCAAGAGTCTTTTTCTGAAGTCTGACTGAGTAACTTCATTCTGTCTGTCGGGGGGATTTTTAGAGTTTTAATGGGAACAGTGGTGATTATCTGATAGGAAAGCAGTAAACAAACATCCCTGGGTTTACTGTGCTTATTCTGGGCAGTATTTTGCAATTGGGAGTGTTGTGAAACTGGTTTTCAGTTGGCTTGGAAATACATGTGACTGTAGCTGAATCTGCCAGGAAACTACGTGGCTATTTCCACTCATTTACTTGGGTACGTGGAGGAGAGTGACCCACCCAAAGCCTTCCCATGCCACAGTAGGTACCTGCTCTTCAGCTGAGGTCTCTGTACAGCATCACAGTAACTTCCACCTGTCAAGGTGCAACAGGCAGTACGTCAAGCTTCTCTAGGTTCCTGGAACAAAGGTTGCTCAAACAAATGTAAAGATGACTTTGTCACACTGAGAAACCTTGTCCTCGACATTATAACCCTATAATGAGGGAAGGAAAACCAAACCTCTGATTAAAAAGGTAATTATTTAGACTGCAGGCAAAATCTCAGGAGCCACACTTCTGCCCCTCTGCAATGGCCAGCACTATTTGCTGGATTCCCAAAGTGGGTATGTGGAGTGACATCCTGCTCTCCTAGGGGGGCTCACTAAAACTGCCCCTTACTCCCTGCATCAGGCTTGTGGTCTTGGGAAGTCCTTTCTTCTGAGAGTCAGAGTGGGGGACTGCTCCCGGGGAGGCTCACTAGGGTCTCAGTAGGAGACCTCCAGCATCAGTCTGAGCTCCCATGCAAAGCAGAGGAGTTAGTCAGGAAGATGCTCTGGGAGCAGGAGTTGCCACCTATGTCTCCGTGTTGCCAGCAACTAACAGCCAAAGGTTTAGTCCAGCCAGCGTGTATGGGCTGAGAGCTGGGATGTGCTGGGACGCTGCTGGCTCAAGCACGTGCATATTTTCTCTGCTGTAATTGGGTCTTTCCTCACATTTACCAGCAAGGGAACAACCTGCCTTATCTTACTTGCTCACCTGACCGTTGATCAGAGCGTCTGCTGTACACTCAGTCATAGAAGAGAGCGAGCTGCGCTCTGCAGGGACTGTGGAGAGGACAAGTTTCCAGCTACTCTTGCCACTGCAGTCTCTGTAAAGCTCCTGTATTGCTCAGGTGAGCTGCTGGGGAGAGAAATGTGAGATTTATAAAGGCCAGATCAAGCTGCATATAGGGAGAGAGAGTCAGAAGTTCTTTGCTCTGATTTAGTTACCCTCATTCTTTAGCTGACTTAGATCCTGTGTTGATTTAGTGATGGAATAGTGACTTTTCTGGGAGCTTTCCAAGGGGGAGAACCAGTCAAGAGCTAGGACAACACCTATGTTTCATCCCTCTGCCATTCAAGGGAAGTAAGGACCAGGTCTTTTGCTCCAGGCTAGGGAAAACAATCCTGAATAAGTCTGGGCAGGTGAAAGCTAACAGTTTTAGGTCCTAGGGCACGTGTACAGCTGTAACCGGAGCAATGGAGCCAGTGATCTGTTTTCTAGCTGATTATGAATGTATAATGCTCACAGAAGGTTAAGATGATGATGTTCATTCCCATACCCAAGATCCATTTTTCAGATGTATGGTCACAAAACTGCCATTTTAAAATGCTGTAAGCATGCCAGTGCAAAGCCCAGTGAGACTGCAACTACGCTGCTATAAGGAAGCCGTGTACATCTTCCTCTTATGTCAAAAAATGGCTGGTGTTCCTGCACAGGCTTGTCTCTGAGCTGCTGTGACAATATTGACATGAAGCAATGCCAACAGCATAATACCATTTGAGCAAAGTCCCAAACAGGAGGTCGTTGAAAGCAGTATTTAATTGGCAGGCACACGTGTGTGTTCATAGCCAGCTTGAAATTTGTATTAAAATGGGTTTCAGTTGCACAGTCTGAAGGCATTGACACCCTCCCATTAACTCCACTGGGGGAACAAGGCTTATGCTACAGAACAACCTTAGGCCCGCCGCTGTCTTCCACTTCTTGGTTTGCATAAGGAGGCTGGAGTCTTTTCAAGAGCCCCAGTTGCTACCATGATTGAAATGGTGCCGTTGGATCCAGGAAGAAGTTCCTGGCTCTCCAGCCATGGGAAAGCAGGGACCTTGCATTGTGTTTTGTGGTGTTATAACTTGGATTGACAGGTTTTCCTTTTTCTTTTGTCCTAGTGTTCCTGGGTCTACCTCTTCTCTCCCAAGATGCTTAGCAGAGTTCTGTGTACAGTGTTGTTCATGGGAGCTTTGCCATCACTGGCTGAAGTGTCCCAGGGCCACATCTCAGTGGTCTTGCTGGGAGCCACAGGTGATTTGGCTAAGAAGTATTTGTGGCAGGGTCTATTCCAACTCTACATGGACCAAGTGAGCAGTGGCCACAGCTTCACTTTCCATGGGGCTGCACTGACAGCTCAGGAGCCAGGGCAGAGGCTGATGTTTGACGTACTGAAGAAGCTGGCCTGTCCCTCAGATGAATCTCCCAACAGATGTGCTGTGCTCAAGGACCAATTCCTGAAGCTAAGCCGATACCACCAGCTGAAGACTGCTGAAAACTACACTGTGCTGAACAGAGAGATTGAGATGCTGCTTTACCAGGAGGGGCTGAGGGAGGCTGGAAGGATCTTTTACTTCTCAGTACCACCATTTGCCTACACAGAGATTGCCCGCCACATCAACAGCAGCTGCAGGCCACCTCCAGGAGCCTGGCTGCGTGTGGTGCTGGAGAAACCTTTTGGCCATGACCTGGAGTCAGCCCAGCAGCTGGCTACAGAGCTGAGAAGCTTCTTTAGGGAAGAGGAGATGTACCGTGTGGACCACTACCTTGGCAAACAGGTGAGCAGCTGACAGTGTGCAGCCCCCTGCCAGGTTGAGGGACTTGGTGGCTGGGAGAGTGTTGGATGTCAGCTCTGTGTCTAATGAGAGTGTTGTTCCCCTCTCAAATTCAGGCAGAGCTACCAAGTGTGCTCCCAGGCCTCCTTTTGCTTATGGAGTCCTGTACTCCATCCTCTTACAGAGCCAAGGAAACGTGCAGCCCAAAGCAGGGCTGTTAGAGCGATGAGGGTCCCTTCTCACAGGGAAACCGGGGTCTAGAGGTGAATTCTGTGTGTGCATGAAGGAGAGATGCAGAATTCATCTGGTCTTCTCACCAAGGTCAGGGTTTTGATTTCGCTGAATAAGCAACACCCTTTCCCTCTTACAGTTCTCCCATCTCATTACACATGGGCCTCTCTGCTTATCCTTGGCTTCTAGAAGCGATATGATATGATATGATATGATATGATATGATATGATATGATATGATATGATATGATATGATATGATATGGAGCTGATGGGATATTAATTTTGTGGGAGGTTTAGGAGAAGAAACCTTCCTGTCCTGGGCTTCACTCAGGGCTTCTCTCTTTTTCTCCCAGGAAGAGCAGATGGCTTTAATGGTGTAAGCATCCGATGTATTTCAGCACTTTGGAGCTGCACATTAGTCCCAGGATGGTCTGACTCAGCCCTTTGTCCTTTTGCAGATATAAACTGAGACTCTTCCAGGTTTTAGTTCAGCCTTTTTCACATGAAACCCCTAAATGCCTCAGAAAGACCTTTAATGTCTGCTCTGTACAGTCACTGGAGACCTCACTGCGCATCACTGCAGGTTCTCTGGCTGATTGTCTCTTCTCTGACCCGCTCTGCTCTGCTGTGTGACATGTCTGCTGGTGCTCCAGAGCTGGCCACATCCCAGTGCTGGATGGGGCAGTGAGGCAGAGATATTGTGGAAATCTGATGAGTTTTTGCTGGGTCTTTGTTTTCTTCCCTTCACAGGCTGTAGCCCATATCCTGCCTTTTCGAGATCAGAACAGGCAGTTTCTGGATCCAATATGGAACCGACATCATGTGGAAAGAGTGGAGATTGTCTTGAAAGAGACTGTGGATGCTAAAGGTTGGTGAGACAAGCATGCAGACCTACAGTGAATGAGGGAGGAGAACTGTCAGGTTCATAATGATGTGAAAGTGGCCCTTGAGGTGGTGCTGGTGCAGAAACCATAAAAAAGAGCAGACGAATGATATGTTGCTCCTTGGAAATAGAGAAGGACTGTCTCACACTTCCTGTGCTAGGGACTGACTCACTTCTGGGTAATGTGTTGCAGCTTCCAGGAAAAGATTCCCATTGCAGTTCAGCTGGAAGCAGGGGAGAATCCCCCACCTTTCTCTGCCGTAGAGCTCTGGCCGCATTGTACCTGGCTTTCTATCCCAGAGCTTGCTAAAAGGCACTGCCTCGGGAACTGAGGCAATTTAAGGCCACTGCAGTTCAGCGCTGCAATAATCTGGTTGTTGTAACAACAACCCTTTTGTATTCCTGTCGTGTTAGCTGCCAGGCTCACACTGAGTGTACTTTTGTGCTATGCTTTGGAAGATGCTCTTGCATCTTCTGCCTGGATGTTACTCATGTCAGCTACTCAGTGTCAGTCCAGGTACCTAGGTCAGTCTGTGTTTTTCTGCATGTTTCTTTCCCTTCCTCTCTGTAGTAAGAAAAAGCATTGCAGAGAGAAAATCCAAGCCCAGAGCTGCTAGCATGGGTCTCCTGCTGAAGGACACGGCTGCAATGCCTCCCTGCAATGCTGCAGCATCTGCTCTGCAGTGCTCAGCATAAAGCACTCTAGGCTGGACTGCCACCCGCAGCACTTCTTGGGATGTCAGGCGCCCTCAGTTCTGCAACATCAGGATTGCCTCTTCACTAGCTTTCCCTCCCTCTCTCCCTCCCTCCCTCCCTTTCCTTCCCTCCCTCCCTCCTTCCCTTTCCCTCCCTTTCTCCGCCACCACAAACTCAATTAATGAAATTTTATCAAACTTGGAGTAACGTTTGGTTTGACAGCCCAGCCCACATGGGCCTGTCTGTGGGGGAGGGATGCACTGCAGAGAGATTTAGGGAGAACGGCGTTGTCTGTGCATAGCCCCAGCTCCACACTGTACTCTCCCAGCTCTGAACAACTCTGTAATTTTTCATTTGACGTCTTTTTTTCCCCTGTATGGCTCCAGCTGGCAGCCTGGCTCCCAGCAAGGCTGCAGAATTGATGACGTTAATGAACGTGCCTTTGGATTAGAGCAAGGGAGATGAATGCATCAATCAATAGGGGAAGCCTGTGGCCATGGTGTAGTCTGCAGTGGGCAGCCTGCTGCTGCTGGACTATAAAAAGGCATCTGTTTGAGTCATTTTCTTTATGAGTGCGTTGCCCTTCTCCCTGTGTTCCTACCTGCATGAGAAGTCAGGCAGGGCAAGAGAAGCAGGGCTTTGTACATGAAATTTTTTCTCTCAAGGGCATGGCTCAGCAAGGACCTTCCGAGGGCATGAAAACCAGGGGCAAAGAGGCAGCAAAGAGCGGTGCCACTGCCAGGACCCTGCTTCAGCTCTTCTGGGGAGCTGAGCTGTAGCCATAGAGCTGCAGGGGTCCCTGCTCTGACCCCACTTTTCAGCTACTCTGTCAAAGCTTTAGCGTAGAACTGCAGGTTGTGTGGAGTCCCAGGCCCATGCGCTGTGACCTGTGGGACAGGAGTGTCAGGGCAAGGGCTATACAAGGACCCTGCATCGTGCTGTGTGTGAGCTGGATATTGCTGCCAGTCACTGACAGCAGCTTCTGAAGGCACAAGCAGTCTGAGGGAGCAAAGGTGCCTTCTGTGGTGTGCTGAAAGCACCCAAAAGGAGGATAACGCCTGTCTCTGTGGAGGAAGAACAGTCCTGTATGAACCTTTTATCTTTATTTTAGTAGCAGAGACATTTTGGAAGCCCCTTTGGAGGGAGAGGAAAGGTTTAGAATCATGGAATGATTTTGGTTGAAAGGGACCCTTGAAGATCGTCTAGTCCAACCCCTTGCCATGAGCAGGGACATGTTTCAGTAGGTCAGGATGCTCAAAGCCCTGTCCAACAAGATCTTGAATGTGTTCAGTGATGGAACGCTTCCCTGAGCTTGATAGCTTCAGGTTAATTGTTAGGCCAGGAGAAGAGGAGCTTGCTATAAACCATTTAGGGCTCGCGCTCTTTGTTCTCTTTGGCACGCACGTTGTACGTGCAGGCAAGGACGCAAGAAAACCACATCAGCTTACAGCATCTTACCTCCTCTTTGTCCTCAGGCCGCACCAGCTTCTACGAGCAATATGGAGTCATCCGGGACGTGCTGCAGAACCACCTCACGGAGTCCCTGATGTTCCTGACCATGGAGCTTCCAGCCAACGTGAGCAGGGCTGAAGAGGTTTTGCAGTGTAAGCTGCAGGCCTTCCAGTCCTTGCGGCGCCTGGAGAAAACCAGTGCCGTGTTGGGTCAGTATCAGTCATACGCCAGCCAAGTACAAGAGGAACTGCAGAAGGCGCAAGACTACATCAGCACAACACCCACCTTTGCAGGTGAGAGTTTGGTCTGGGCCCTGAAGAGGGGAGTAGTCTAGAGCTGAGGAGAGCAGGAGATGCGAGTCTCGGTGATAGCAGCTCCATGACTCTGGACCTCGCTGCTGACACAGGGATGTTTCCCAGCATCCACCAGCATGGTAACTGGGAGCTGTAACAAGATAATACGTTGTCACGTTAATTAACTAACAATCCAGTGAAGGGGAAGCATTGCGTAAGAGCTAAGTCCCATTATTCTTGCTAAGATCTCTGCATTATTTTTAGAAGTGGCCTGCAAGCTACTTGGCCTTTTCGTAAAATCGAGTTGCTCTCCGCAGCCGAGGGGTAAAGCATTGGCAGTTCTCTGTGATTAGTAGATCACAAGGTTATCTCTGGCTGTACCGTGTCTTCTGAACATTAAAGATTTCGTCCAAATGATATTTGTGCTCAGAAACCGAGCAAAATGAAAGGAGGCTAATCAAGTAGGGTACCTGGGAGGAAGCCTATTAGGGTAACTGGAGAGCAGTTAGTCCAGTGATGATGTGAAAGGGCTGAATGTGGACCAAGAGACACAGTGGATGCCAAGATTTCTGGGAACTAAGGATGGATAATGATGGGTAGGTGACAGAGAACCCCTCAGACCTGCTGCTGTTCAGGTTTAAGGTGGTAGCTGAGATCACTGTCATTTCAGGTGTGCTGATTCACAGTGACAGCCTGCGCTGGGAAGGGGTCCCTTTCCTCCTCACTTCTGGCAAAGCTCTGGATGAACGGGTAGGTTATGTCCGTGTTCTCTTCAAGAACCGGGCCTACTGCACTCAGAGCGAGACGCTGAGGGATGCAGGGCACAGCCAATGTAAAGCCAAGCAGATCATCTTCTACATTGGCCACGGCGCACTCAACACCCCTGCAGTGCTTGTGAGCAGGAACCTTTTCAGGCCGGTCATGCCAAAGGGCAGTTGGAGTGAAGCAGTGGCTCAGTCCGACCTGCACATCTTTGGACAGCCGTTGTCTGATTACTATGTGTACAGCCCTGTGAAAGAGAGAGATGCTTATTCTGTCCTCATCTCCAACATCTACCATGGCAGGAAGGACTTTTTCATTACCACCGAGAACCTGCTGGCCTCCTGGAGATTCTGGACACCACTGCTGGAGAGTATTTCCCACCAGCCGCTGCGCCTCTACCCCGGGGGTGTGGAGAACCAGCACCTCTTAGACTTTGAAATGGTGAGCGGGGAAGTGGCGTTCACAGTGGCAGAGCCAGTGGAACTGCTGAACACCAACAGGCAGATGCCAAGTGATTACAAGACAATCCAGTCCAAATTTCGGCAAAGTCCCCTGGTCTCAGCGTGGTCTGAGGACCTGATTTCTCAGCTGGCTTCTGACATCGAGAAGACAGCAAGCAGGACTGTATCACACTCTGGGCAGTTCCACCTGGCCCTCTCAGGTGGCTCAAGCCCAGTGGTCCTATTCCAGCGGCTGGCAAGACACCATTACAGCTTCCCGTGGAAGCACACCCACATCTGGCTGGTTGATGAACGCTGTGTCCCTCTTACTGACACCGAGTCCAACTTCTTCAGCTTGCACAGCCACCTCCTCCAGAGCGTCAGGGTGCCCTACTTCAATGTCCACCCCATGCCTGTGCACCTGAACCAGCGGCTCTGTGTAGAAGAGGACAAAGGCACAGAGCTGTATGCCAAGGAGATCATGGCCCTGGTGGCCAATGCCAGCTTTGACCTGGTGCTGCTGGGGGTGGGCGCTGATGGGCACACTGCCTCGCTCTTCCCCCACTCTGAAACTGGCTTGGAAGGGGCTCAGACTGTGGTGCTGACTGAAAGCCCTGTCAAACCTCACCAAAGGATGAGCCTTAGCTTACCCCTCATCAACAGGGCCAGGCAGGTGTTTGTCCTGATTTTGGGGAAGGGGAAACATGACATCACCACCCTGCTCAGCAGAGTGGGCCATCAGCCAAGGAAATGGCCTATTTCGGGTGTCAGCCCCAGCTCTGGCCATCTGGTGTGGTATGTGGATTATGAAGCTCTGCTTGGGTGATGCCTTCACAGTGTCTCTTCTCCCTTGTCTGCGTCACCCTTACAGCCTGGATTTTCCTACACAATGTCCATGTTTTTCTGTTGCCAGCAGCAGCTTCATCTCTGACAGACTCTTCCAACCTTCTGGGAACTCTGTAGCCTGCAGTGCCTCTGACATTTGAGCCCGGAAAGGAGCTTGGCTCAGTGTTCAGAGCTAAGTAGGAGCCAAGAGCCCAGTGCAGCATTTCTGGCTCTGCTGGGGATTCTGACTGTGACTTTGGACAAATTACCTCACCTTGAAGTGCCTCAGTTTTCCCTGTCAGGCCTTTGTGGTTATAAGCACTTAACTACCTCACAGGCAATATGGGAGACTTGTTAAATTAAGTACCTGCCAAATTTTTATTTTTATTTTAATTCTCAGGCTAGAAGATGCTAATAACATGCTCATCCCCTGTGCTGCTCAGTCTGGCTGGGACAGTTGTCATCTCAGTAAAATGACAGTTCTGTGCACAGGGGTCGGTAGTCTTGTGTGTACAGCCCGTCTTGGTGTCACCCAGCCCCTGGCTGTGGCTGTGCTCTCCTGGAAGCACAGACACCCATTTGCTTTCGTGGCGTGTGGCCCCTGCACGCTGACACTGATTTGTGAGCTCACTGCGGTCCGGAGTCTTTGCAAATTGCCCAGCAGCAGAGGCTGAGTTTATAAGCAGTAATTTGCTGCTTTCATTAAGTGGATAGCTGATACCATGGGGGATGGAGAAGGAAGACACATTGCTTTTTAGGCTGTTACAGTAATGGGGACAGCATGAAGAATATGGCAGTTCACAGAGCTGTTATTTGCCTGCAGTGCAATAATTATTGAAGGGAAAGCTTGGCGTTCAGTGGAGTTGTTTGGGCTTAGCTAGCAAAGAAATGTTTTCTTTAACCATCTTTGTCTTTCTCTGAAACAAACTTTGCTCTATCCTCAGAACTGAAGTTTGCAGTGTCATTCCGTGGCTTATAACATTTCTGTGGGAGGCAGCTTTATAAACAATCACGATATCCATCATTACAGTGCACATTAAGGTAGCTACAGCGTTTGCGGGTGGTGGTGGCGTGGGTTTAAACTCAAGGACACTGACTTGCAAAGGGAGGGAATTTTCTCTGTACGTATCTCTTGGGTACACGGCACTAGCAAATTGTGTCTGTGTTACAAGACAACGTTAAGTGGTTGAGGAAATGTATAGTGCCATTACTCACAGGAAGGGTTGGAGACATCAGGTCCTACCTAGAGACCCCACTCTTCCCTTCCTAATTTTCTCCTTCCCAGAATGCAGGCATGCACAATGGGTGTCTGTCTGCTTTTATGATAGCCCCAAATGCTCTGTGATCTTCTCTAATGGATAATCCTTCTCAGCACACCAGAGTGCATCTTTTGGTAAGGAAATCAAGACAGCACAAGGTGGGACAGTCTGTGCTGATGGTCCACAGGGAGGCTAGAGACAAACCCCCTCACCCTGGGGTGGCACCAGGATGGGACAGACCCACTGCAGGAAGCTGGAATGTGGATGTGGCTGCCAGCAGGGAGGATTCTGTAGACAGGTCTGTACAGCCTGTGGTCCCAGGTTCCCGAGTTGTGTCCTTTCAGTGGAATCCTTAATGCAAAAATCAGAATTGTCCTCTGCTAATTGCACAGATAAAAGCGCACCGAGCAAGCTCTCGAGAGGCTGTTACTTGTCAGCAGGCAAAGAGAGTCTGGGAGAACATAACCTGGCAGAAGCTATGTGCAGCAGGAAAAGGCCAAATTCTCAGGGACTGACTGTGATTTCTGGCAGGCACCCTCCCCCACCTTACAGATGGTCCAGACAAGCTGCATTTTACATACTGTATTTGACTAAGCCGAGCTGAGTTGCACTGCATCGCTTGGCTCTTACAGGGCAAAGGAGAGATGTTGTGGTGGCGTAGCTTTCTCAAAAGCTCAAACACAGAAGAGACACAAGTGCCTTAATAGGTCTGGTTTGACAACTGGGCTGGCTGGTTATCCGTCTTCTGTGGGTGTTAGTGAATAAGTTTCATGGTTACAGGCAGGTTTAACTACCAGTGCAAACATCAAAGGGTGAAATTAAATCACAGGGGAAAAGAGTAGCCCACAAAAGCATGAGGAAGGTGAGCACGGAAGGTGAGCACTGCAGGCTCCTTGCTGCAGGACTTGCTTGTCAAGTGGGTATGCTGGGAGTGGAGCCTGGAATAAGACCATATGCCTGGGATTTAACTGGGATAACAACTCTTCATAGATGAGCACTAGCAAACACTGGCTCCAAAATATACCACAGCGGCTGAAGCAGCTGTGCAGAGGAAGATGGTTTAGGTCTGGGATGTCTATAAGTTCAGACATCACTTTCTGGTTTTAAACAAAAATAGCCATGTTCGCTTCATTCCAGTTCTTTGGAATTTGGTGCAAGGGAACAAGTTACAATGAAAAATCAACCTATGTGAGAATAAATACATTGTTGTGAGTGACAGAATTTATTACTACTTTACAGATGTCTGTGGCATTAGTTTTTCTTCTCTCTGTACACCTTCTGGTTAATCTCTGATTTTAGACAGTTCCCGTTAAACTCTTTAATACTTAACATCTGCCAAATGAAACCCAAATATTTAAATTTAAATACATAAAATTTGTGACTGGCAAGAGAGACTGCAGATGAGAAGAAGGGTTAAACGAGCAATAAATCTGATGAGGAAGAATGGTAGAAATCCACTGGGCTGTAGGCCAAGGAAGCACTGCTATTTTTATTTTGTGACAGCTATTAATAGGCAGTGTGCACCTTCTGGAGAGCTGATATTAACCTTTCTTTGCAAAAGCAACTCCACAGAATAACTTCCTCTAGTCTGTTTCTCCCCATAACTGATTATTGATACCAATCTTACTATTTTTTGAAATGGCAAGTGCAGTCCTGGAATTCACTGGTGTGATTATTTATGTTTTACAGAAAACTAACACTGGAAGTAATTAAGTTTTCGCTTCAACTTTTATAAATCAAGCTGTAGAATCTTATTTTTCCATGAGTAAAGTTTTGTGATTCCTTCCGTGTTGTGTACTGAATAGAGAAATATATTTATAAAAATAAATGGTTTTTAACAAAAGTGTCTCTTAATTTCTTGCCAAGATCGGTGGTCATTCTATTGTTTTTTTTTTTCCTGTCCTCTTGGTGAGTGAAATTTTAAAATTCTAGTTGTACAAAGAGGCCAATGTTGAATTTTCTGTAGTGTAAAACCAGCAGTTTTAGATGTTCACTCTGACTCCATTTTTTTCTGCATCATTCAAACAAGGCCAGGACTTTTCAAAACAGAGGAACATCCAAAGCCCTTTTAAGGTGAGAGGATGGAATCACACGATACTATGCAGGGTCCTGAAATTGCCAGACCTTAGGAAAGTCTCCACTGATCCACATTTACTCCCTGAGTTGTATTTCCATAGATACTATCACCATAGTACAGAGTTGCTTAATAACATAGACTTCATAGAGCTGCATTTTTAACTGTAATCTGTTCAAGATCTGGGAGCTGAGATGACACAGTTGGACTTCAAGAAGGAGCTGTGCTGTGACTCTGGCTAGGAAGGCACTACGCGGGGTCCTGACACAGAGGCCTGGCCTCTGGTTTAGCTGATACCCAAGTGTTCCTGTCCAGAACCAGCCACCTCCTTCCTGGTGGAAAGAAAGCCTCACCTGGCACCTCGGTTCCACAGGAAGAAAAGGAGCAGTGTGCCCAGGAAAGGGGAGAAGGAGCACGGCAATTTCATCCTGTTGCCCCAGGGGAAGACTTCATTTTCCTGGCAAGAGGAGGGTAGGAGGATTTAAATGCGATGTTTTCTTGCTTAACATAGCAGAGCATTTCTATAGTATCAAGTGATGTGGGTCTTCTCAGCATTCAATTCCCCCTCAGCGCTCCCTTGACTGTCTGGGTATGTTGCTGTCGTGTGTATGATACTTTCTGATGCTGTTGGTGATGCTGAATTATCTAAGCATACAGGTGAAGATGGCTGTGCAAGTGTGAAGAGTTAACAGTTGTATCATAGGGCTGAGATGGTATTTTTCCCATCCAGGTCAGAAGGGATTTAATTCTAGTTTAGTGAGAGTTTCGTTCTAGTTTAGAGACCATTACACATCACTGAAGAGAGAGCCTCCAAGCAGTTACAGGATTAGTAAATTCTCCTTAAACACAGGGAGTGGAGGCAGTGGTGGTAAAAGCAGCAAAATTTTCAGCATCTTAATGCTTTCCAAAACAAATATTTTGGTGCTGTGCTTGACTACTCCTTTGGTGACAGCTCAGGGCAATCCTTAGTAGGATTTGTGCCTCCAGATTCATTGCCTGCTTTAGCAGGGATTTGGTTTATCACCTTCCTTTCCCCAAACGGATGGCTGAAAATGTGGCCGTTGCCTAAAGAGAGGCAGGAAAAGAGAAGCAGGGGAGAGATTGAAAACCAGTACATTTTGGGAGCCAGAGTGATCCTGAAGCAAGCTGCCTTGTGAAATATCTGTGGGTAATGTGAATCGATCCAGTTCATTCCAGCTGCTCCCCCTGCAGAGAGCTGGCGCGAGGTCCTGTAGCAATGCAGCACCAGGTTCTCCTGCAAGCACCACTGCAGACTGTGCCAGGCCTGTGCCCTCAAGCTGCTCCCTGCGGCAGGACACGTTGGCTCTCCTTTGACAGATTGCTCTCCAGAGAGGAATTTCCCGCAGAAGCTATGTCCTGGTGGTGCTCTGACCAGACATCGCCTCATTTTTTCCTTAAACAGGGCTCCTTTTTTGTAGGCATCTCCTTATCCACAAAACAATCTGGGTCTTGTGTGAATGATGGTTGGCTCACAGCAGTGCTGCTGTTGCTGAAATGAGACCTGTGTGCGCACACAAACTGTTAAGCAGGTTCTTTTCTATAGATCCCAGCCTATTTTAACAGGATTCAGGCACTTTTTTCACGCTTTGCTTTCCTTATGTGGGCATACTTTATGGGCTGGCACGGTACTCGGTGAGGATCTGGGGAGGGCAGCAGGGCCCCTGGTGTGCTTTGGTTTAAGACTGGTTTAAGCCCTGGGGCCCACTGGAAGGCAGAGGACCCCCAGTGGGGGTCAGGAAAGGCAGGTAGAAGCTGCATGGCTTCCTAAACAGCAAGCTCCAAAACAAAAAATGCCCAGTGACTGCTCCCCCCAGGAAAGATGCCAGCACTGAAGGCTCTTGCTGGTCTTCACCTTCTGTTGGTAGCAATTTCAGGACTCCAACAGCCCTGGGGCTCCCACTTTGCTTTAATGTTCACAACAGGTTGGACTTGATTTCACCGGAGCCCAGCTCCAAAATTGGAAATGTCCAGAAACTGCTGTCCCAAGAGGCAGGACTCTGCGAGTCACACTGCTTGCCCGAGCTCCCCTTTCCTCTTGCTATGCAGCAGTAGTCAATTAGCTGCCGCATGGGGATACGAACTGTTTGGAAGAGGCCAGAAGAAGGCTGCTGGAGGAACGGAGAGCTGTATCCTCCAGCGTCCCTGTTGCGTGTATCGAGTTGTGTTCATCAGACAGTATCAGCCAAAGTACTTGCTGGGATCAGCAGAAGCACAAAGCCAGGGCCTGTCTTACAGCTATTCCCTGCTGCCTGGCATCTCCTTTCCCAACGGCACTATTTTGACACCACCAAACTGTCTGGCAAAAAAACCACCCACATGCTGCGGTGTTTTGACTTGCAGAGGAACGTTGCTGTGGATGCTTTTCCTGAGCTTTTCCCTAGAAGTAGCGAGGTGTCTGTAACTAAAAGGTGCTCTGGAGGCGAGTGTGCCAGCAGCAGAGGGTGCTGCTTCCTCACGCTGCGGGAGCTGGCGGGAGATGCTTTTCCCAGCCCTGTCCTGCAAAGGGAGCTTTTCCTGGAGCCACAGACCAACAAAGCTGGGCCTCCGACACCAGTTCTTTTGCTGCTGTTCCCTGAGCCACACACAGCGCAGAGATGAGCACTGACCCCTGGGGCACGGTGAGCTCTCTGGTCAGGCTGCTCTCTCAGGAGCTGCTCCACAGCTCCATTCATAGCTCTCCATCAAAAAGGCAAGGAACAAATTCTTCTGCTTCGTCACTCTCGATGGCTTCTTATGCGTAGACTGTGACCATGAACTTAGCTCCCTACACACAGGCTTGTGACAAACAGTGCAGGATGCAGGAGTGTTATGATGTGTCCTTTTTACTGCTCACAGTGGTGTCAGACAGTAAAGCTGTTGTGATTTTAATGGGGTGCTCCTGGCATCTGCTCTCTTTGAGAGGCAGTCATGTCTGTAATACATCTACCTCAGAGGTAACTGGGAAACCAGCTGGTGTTCTAAGGGTTGCTCCAAATAGAATCAGAAGTTGATAGAGTATCTGCTGCATCCCCGTGCTCCAGAGTTAGGTATATCCCACTCTTCAAGACAGGCCACTTCACTCACATCCAGCACCCTGTGCTGAAGCAGAAACGCAAAGGAGCAGTGACAGGAGACATCACAGCAAGCAGGAGACATCGCTTGCTTTGCAGGTGAATGTAAAGCAAAATACCCGGATTCCACTCTGTTTCAGATAAAGGGTTTAATTTAATTCCACAGCCTCATTTACTAGTGTTGCAGTGTGCAAAGTCTTGTGTTGGCTGCGCTGACATCTGAATTCACAAGAAACTAGAGGAAGATGGCTTTTTTCTTTTCCTGCAAATAGCCCTTGGGGAATACCTCTATTTTTTCCTTCTCTACCCTCGCTCTCTTTCACTCCCCTTTCCACCACATTGAGCCATCTTCCAGCTGAGCAGGGCTTGCTGAATGTCCTCTGAGCAGGCTTGGCAGGATTTCTACCTCATGAGGCTGCTGTTTTAACAGGCTCTGTCTCTGTTCTGCGGCACACTGGGTTACTTTGGCTTTGTTGCTGTACATTACAGACACTCATTGTTCACTATCTGTTGCATTGTCTCCCTTAATTCCCACAGGCAGAGCCTGCACGCAGCACGTACATGTTTCCGGGCAGAGTGTTTACTCTCTCTCTCCCCCTCTCCCCAGGGCATAGAAAGCTGCATTTTTTCTGCCTGTCTTTATATACTGCACCCCCCAAATGCAAAGCAATAGGATCCCCTTTTTTGAGACAGTCTGCCAGCCCACTGCTGCAAGGTTAGTACAAGTCAGGCGTAAAGCACATCTACAAAGTCTGTGCCAGAAGAGCCTGTGCTCTTAAGAAGGGTTTAAGTGCTTAACTTCAGGCATTCAAAAGGGATCCATTTTTCAGCAGGTGGGTGCTCATCCACCGCAGACCCCATAGCTAACCTACAGTACTGAATGCTGTGCACAAAAAAAGGAGGCGTGCCAAACTATCCCCCTTCCCGCCTCCCTTTTAATAATCTTAGCATAAATTCACAAGGATGAGAGATGGAAAAGTCTCCTCTAATCCAGGCTCCATCCCCAGTTAGCTTTCCAAACAAGCTTAGACTATTCCATTGCAAGCCATAAACACTGGCATTTGTCAGTCACCCCCCTCTGACACTGTTTGCACTGTTGTTTGAGATGCAGATTGTATTCAAAGCAAGCGATTGAAGATTAGCAATTCCTGCTTCTTAAGGAAGCAAGAAAGTCAAATATTAAGGAAATAAAAGGAGACAAGATTCCATAGGAGCTGTGATCTCATCTGGCGAGAAGCCACCACAAAGCTGAAAAGTTCTGCTTCAGCACTTGTCACGTCTGGTTTCCTCCAAGTTCCCTGCTGCTCTTATACGTCCTCCACCCCATCTCTCCCTCTCACCGTAAAGAACAGGGATCTTTGTTAGAGCAGGAAGCCCTTGCACACCTCAAGCTTGTGCAAGACTGCGAGTAGCCCTCAGACAAAGCAGCTCGTATCTGACAGTGGTGATGTGCTGCAAGGTGTTCAGGGAGAGATAAGGGGTCATGGTGCTGACCAGTGCCGGGAGGCAGGTAATGGACTATGGTGGAGTTTGCGGAGCAGCTGAAATCACAGGCAGACTAAAGCCTGATGAGTTTCCTGTACAGTTCTCAGACATCATTCACAGCTTTCTTGGATTCAGTGATGACATGTCTCTGCTGCTGCAGAAGGTGAATGTGTTTTTTAATGAATCACAATGGCTGGCATAGAGCAACTATTCCCCAAGGGCTTCAAAATACGCTTAAGAAACCAGTGCCTCAGTCCTGCAAAGATATGAATGCATGTAGGAATGACTCCATACACATGTACTGTCCCATGGAGTTCAGCAGAATTTCTTTCCCTGCACTGGCTGAAGTCCTCTTTTGGGATGTTTTTGACTGCATAGCCTGAAAGGGGCGAGGAGGAGGGGAGCATTAGGCAGGCTAGCTACCCCACCTTGGCCTCCACAATGAATTTGTATCTCCTGCCTTCTTCTGGTAGTTTGGTGGGTTCAGGACTGGATCCTGACCCATTATATGTCTCTGACTGCCCTGCTGTGACCTCCTCACTGAAGAAATAACCTAATAGTGGGGAGCTTATGGCCCCTGGGGACCATGCGATTTCATTTCACCCCGTGCAGCTGCAGGATTTTTTTCCTTTTTGATCACTGGTATAACCGAGTTGTACATTAACGCATGGCCCGTGAAACATGACAAGAAACCTGTCCAGCTCCCAGCAGAGATTACCTCCTTCTGCCAGCATCCCCAGAGATCCGGCACACATATACACCCAGGAATTGCCTTCCTCACTACTCACCTCCCAGCTCCCTGAGAGGAGCAGAGCTAGGCTGAGCATCCTGACTAATTAAGAGGTAGGTAAGTAGAATGTATTTGCACATATATGGTTGAACTTTGAACTAAGGCCCCGTGCTAGAAATGAAGTTCATCGGAGATGAAAGCGAAGCTCTCTGAAAGTAGGGTCATTAAAAATGAACAGACAAATGAACCCTGCTCTTTTTTTTTCACATGTGCCACAAGCCCTTTAGTGATGAGAACTGGTCAAGGCCCAATGTTAATGTCCAACCCCCTGAAACAATAACCTCAGCAGCATGCAGGGGCATTCATTCTGTTCTGACTCAGATGGCAGGCTGCCACCTCCTGAATCATTCACACCGCTTCCTGCAGCTCTTAGGTGGTCCTTGGAGGTATCCCATGCAATATGGCTTGCTTAATTTATGACAGTCCGCTGGTTTATAGCTCCAGGCAGTATTGCCACAAACAGACTATTTTTGTCTGGGAATGCTGAAAAATGAATCATCTCAAAGAGACATCACTGGGTCAAATTTGTCCAGAAAGACTTTTTTTTGAAATGAACATAATTGTTATTTTGGTAAACAGTTTGTTTTACGAAACAAACCCACGTTCCCCGGAGTGTTTACAACGCAAATATTGCGACACCGTGCCCATGTGTAAGGACACTGAGGATGCAATTCATTAAAACTGACTAGATCGTCCATAATCAAGTAAACAGCGTTAAGTCTGCGCCTCGCTGCTATTTTTAGCCATTCCTAGAGCAATCAGGGCAGTACAGAACTAAACGAGCCCCATTTCATCCAGAAATGCTGCCGGCTGTTGACCCGGGAGGCTCTGCTGGGGCCGGGGGTCAGCGCCAGCAGCTGCCGTTCTCCCTCCCCAGACGAACGCCATTCCCGGCCCCCAGGCCCAGCGGGCCGAGCCGCTCCAGCTCCAGCTCCAGCTCTAGTTCCAGCTCCAGCTCCGCTGGCCCCGCCGCTTCCTCCGTGCCCCCAGCCCCGCCCCGCCCGCAGCGGGGCGGGGCGGGCCGCGCCCCGGGCCAGGCCGGGGGCGGAGCGGGGCTGCCGCCGGGCGCTATTTGGGCCATGTGACGGGCGGGCAGGGCTCCGCTTGCCGCGCCTGGCGCCGGGAGGAGCCGGGGTGCTGCGGCTCCAGCCTCCCCGCCGCGGCGGGGGAGAGGCGAGCGCTGCCCTCTCCGCGCTCCGCTGCCTCGGGAGCAGCCTCCGGCGAGGCGAGGCTCGGCCGCTGCCATGGTCCGGCCGGCAGCCTGGGAACGGTAGGAGCCGGCGGGGACGGGCGCGGTGCGGGGCGGCGCAGCGGGTGCCCGCGGGCCCGGGCGGCTCGGCGGCGGCCCTTCCTTGGGGGGACGGTGACCGGCTCGGTTCCCCGCCTCGGGCTGCGGGCTGCCGCGGCCTCCGCTTCCCTCGCTCCGATCCGGCACGAAGCGGGGCTCCCCTCCCGTTCCTCACTTGCTCCTGCAAGCTGCTCGGAATCGGTACCAACTTAAAACACCAAACTAACAACAAACGCCGGACTGTGTTGAAGCCAAGCTCGTCTGACCCGCACTTGAAGAGCCCGGGCTGCTTGGGCACCGTCTCGCGTTTGCTGCCTGGACGCCCATGAGCGTGAAAAGCCCCGTCCCGGGGAGCACCGCTGTCCGTGGAGCACGGGCACGGTGGCTGGGCCCGAACCGCTGGGACTAACGGGGCACCCGTGAGCAATCGTCAGGGCCTGGAGAATTCCCAGCGTCCGTTCACAAGGCTTCTGGAGCTGCGGTTGGGATGCCGTGAGATGGGTGGCTGCCAGAGGCCAGCTGGCGTAGCTGTGGGTGGATTTGAAAAGCAAACACTGATAATGTCAGTTCGGAGATCTTCAACTCATTAAGGAAGTCGGGTTGTTTGTTCAGTGTCTGTGGTTACAGTGGTGGTCTCTGGAGCACACCTTAGAAGGCCTAATTAATATGTCTGGGTTTTTACTACAGAAACCTACAGTAATAGAGTTGGAGCTTATATAGTACTATATCTGAAACACCTGAAGTGTTGTTATGTGAGGAAATGAATCTTGCTGGAGCCTTGTGCTGAAATACGCTGTTTGTTCTCTTTGCTGTCTTCTGGGCAGTCAGCGTGGCTGATCACTGGTGGCCGTGCCCCATTAGAAACCTGTGAATTGTCCGAGCCATTGCTCAAGATAAGGAAGTTTGCAAAATGATTGTAAAAATGGGAGTTGCCACTTTAGAGAAAGATCAGCTCTTTTTTTTTTCCTGATTCCAATGCAGGATGACTTTATCAAGCTTTTGTCTTAGAAGTGATCCTATTGTCTAAAGCCTTATCTCTACTCCAGATTCTGCACTGCGAAGCACGGTAGTATAGGCAGCTTAGCCCTGTTGGGTGCAAACTGACTGAAATTACTAGAGCTAAATTATGTGGAGTTGTCAGTGACTTGCATTAAAAGAGATCTGGCTGTAGGATGAATGGAGTCAAAGTGGCTATCCCAGGCTACAAGGAAGGATTTTTCTGTGGTGAGTTGATGAGGGAACTACTGGGAATGGGATGGAGCCATGCTACTGTTTACAAAGTGAAGGGCAATGCCGAGAAGCCCTTCACTGGCTTGTGGAGGAGCATCTTCCCTGACCAACCAGGGGCTACTGTGCCTGTCTCCTCCCTGCTCAGTATGTCTGGCCACTGGCCCTGTTGTGGCTCTCGGTCTTGTGATGACTGATGCATAAAGCAGTGATTTATTCTCTTCCCCTGTTGAAGACAAGGGATGAACTTGAGCAGTGTATTCCTCTGGGGGGATCGTGTTGTTGCAGTACATCAGCAGAAGGCTTTTGCAGCCCTTCTGTGCTTTAGAGGTTACTGAAGTGCACTCTAATGTGACTGGGGTTTGTAAACTTGTCTTAGATACTTCTAAGACGCAGGCTTGTGCTCCAGGGACTGGGGGGCTGATAGGTGCTGCGTGTGTGTGGAGTCACTTTCCTGCTGCTAGATCCTGGATGTGGAAGATGTGTTCTGCTTGTTGCGCTCCTGTATCTTTTTTTCTTTTTTTTTTCCCCTGACCTGCTACATTTCCTTTTCTCAGAAAGTGAAAGCAGCCTGCAAGGGTTGTCTGTCTTGTCAAGTGTCTCTTGAGGACTAATTAAGAATACCTGAACTTACTGGAATTGAAAATTTGTAGCTAGTGAGCCAATCAGGACCCTGTGTATGACACTCTGTGAATGAGGGCAGACTGTGCTGACAGTTCATCTTCCAAGTCACGACATAGTTTTTGAAGAATAGAAGATGTGGAAGGGAGTGAGCTCTGTGGCTGTCTGAAGTTTGTGTCTTGGACTATTTTGTGGCGGTGTTACTCAGTACACTGGAATTGGCACCTGATAGCTAGTGCAAGTTGTGCTTATAGTTTTGGATTGTAGTATGTGTACTGACTGAGTCTGGAGGCACTGAGGGGTTGTGTTGACAACGGGAGTGAGGATTAACTGGTGTTGGCAGGGAGTGTCAATGAGATGACCTCAGCTGTGCTGTGCTCATCCTCATGTCCTGTGGAAGGAGGCTTGTGCATGTGTTAGCTAGCTGAGTGACGTGGTATTGTAGCACTGGAGAAACAGCTTAGAGATCTGCGTGGATTATACTGGCAAGTGCTGGTTTGGTATGAGCTTCCCTATCCTTGATTCTACCAAAGGCTGGCTGTGAAATTGCTGCCCTGGCTCCTTTAGATTTGCAGCATGTGATGTGGTTTAGCATGTCAAGTTGCTGGTACAAGATACGATTTGGACACTAGTTGCTTCACAACAAAGCTCTGTAACGCCTGTAATATAAAAATACGTGTCTGAGAGCCAAGGTTACCAAACTGCAGTCACTGGACTGCTCCTCTGGCAATCATTGCAGAATGGGTTGATGTCAAGGTGTTGACTCACTTCCACTTACTACATTGCTCTAAGAAACAAACAAAAAAATCTTATTTCAAGTTATTCCATGTGTGTAACTGCTGCAGCTGCCACTGTTTCAAGAAATATTTCTGAAGGTGGGGTGGATGATTGCAGTTGTTCCTGGCAAATATGGGGTATG
This sequence comes from Megaceryle torquata, assembly GCA_024611175.1. NCBI lineage: Eukaryota > Metazoa > Chordata > Aves > Coraciiformes > Cerylidae > Megaceryle > Megaceryle torquata. Next base: position 36,719 of record JANIJG010002190.1, on the reverse strand, counting down.
TGCTACAGGAGGTGGATAGTCACACTCTACTGAGTGTGAAAAAACCTAGCTCAAAAGTATTAGTTTCCAAGCACATGGGGGAGTGTGTGAGGGGTGGGAGACACCATTAACAGTGCTTCCCAGGGGCTACTGAAGTGGTAGTTGCCAGTGTTACCTCTTTTAAAGATGTAGGGAAGGGGTTGTTCATAGGATCATAGAAAGGGTTGAGTTGGAAGGTGCCTTTAAAGCTCATCTAGTCCAAGTCCCCTGCAGTGAGCAAGGATGTCTTCAACTAGAGTAGGTTGCCCAGAGCCCTGTACAGCCTGACCTTGAATGTTGGGTCAAAATTGGGTAAACCTTAACTTGTCCCAGTGCAGTGGACTGCCTGCTACTGCAGGTTTGCAGATGCCCCCTCTTTGGAGAGAGTACAAAGGGAAGAACAATTTCTTAGCATGATGACTATATCTGAGGCCTGGGCCACTGGGATGAGGAGATGCAAGTGCTGGCTGGTGAGATAGTTGCTTGGTGCTGTCTCATGACTGCTGGGGACAGTTCCTTTTGGCACATGTTGTCATGCTTGGGATTGGGTTTAAGGTCCGGAGCCTTCCAGGCCAGCTGGTGCTCGTGGCAGTCTGACAGTGTTGTGTGTGCCCCAGGCGGTGTGGGTTGGAGGGAAGAGTGTAGGGCTGCAAGCCAGGAACAGCTGTGGGCTAATCCTTTCTCTGACCTGATGTGTGGCCTTGCTTCAGTCACTCAACATTTTGCTTTAGGGCTTTCTTGAACAGGGAGAAAATAAAAGTAATGCCTGTCTTGTCTGATCGCCTTTGGCAGGGGTGGACGTGAATGCCAGGTTATATTTAGTGGGCTGTACCCTGTGGCTCACCAAAGCAGTCAGAGTAGAAAAGACTTATGATACAGGAATTTCTGTCAGTGGGGTAGAAAAGGTGGGAAATGGTTTTTGTCCCCAGTGTGGAAGTGCCACGGCTAGGAGCGGGGGGCTTAGCATGCTGTTGACTTTATAGTGTTTCAATCATATGGTGGATGTCTTGTCATCCTCCCTTCTGGTCTTGTGTTGTGCTTAAGCAGCATTGAACTTCAGCCTCAAAGATTTTTGGATTCATGTCTTTTTCTCTCTTAATAGTGAAACAGCCACCTGCCCTTGCCTTTTTTTCCTTAACCTCTGACAGACTTGCCCACTAATATTTTCTTGTTTTACAGCTCTGCTAATTTTTCCCCTTCTAAAACACAGAAGGACAGACTTCAAACTGAAGCAGCACTGCTGCTATAGAGAAGTAAGGCTTTTAACCTGCAAATCTTTCCCTGGGAGGAGAAATCTTTTTACTTAAGCAACAAACAAACCAAAACTGCCACCATCTACCTGATTTCAAATGGAGCAACAACTTCAGATTTGTGAGCTCTGAGGCAGAAGGTGGTAATGTCTGAATGGAGTTACCAAACATGGGCTTTTTCATTTAGCCTGGGAGGGGAATTTGATGAAGCTTGTAAGTCAGAGCAGCTGTGTAGATGTTGGTTTCTAACTGCTTTCTTTGGATAGCTGGTATGTTATCAAGTCAGGAATCTGTCCTGAGGAGATCCCAGATGGGGCCTTGACACCATAAATGTACAAAGGCACTCGGTTGCACAAAAACTGCAGAAACAACTTGGTTCTAAAGAACGTGAGCCACAGATGGTGAACAGCCAAGAAAAGCAAGCAAGGGGTAAGGCCAAGCCATTCTCTACATTGGTCTCAGATGTTTAGAAATTCTTAGTTTAAACTTTTGAGAACCTCACTGTGGATAACTTCTGGTTTGAATGGCCTTTTGCAAGTTAAACTTTACACTGAGTAGAAAATTCCTGGATTCCAGCTACAGTGTTTGGAGGCTGGAGTCCTGGGGTTTGCCAAAGTGCAGTTCTTACCTGGATACCTTAATTCATTGTCCTTAATTTATTGTATATGGTGCTTCAGGATCCCAGGGTCTGTAGTGGTGTAGCCTACTGAGCTGTGCTGCAGGGAGGGAAGCATTGCTGCTTGGTGAGAGGAGATTAATGACCCTTGAAATACTTCCAAACTGGAGTCTTTGGTCCACACTATAGAGGAACTGGGACACCGGGTATGTGGAATGGTTGGGGTTGCTCTTGGATAGACAGTCTCTCTGCTAGTTCAATGCTAAACTGGTCATGTTATTGAACTTGGACAGTGAAGGAGGGGTTGCTTTGTTCCATACTAATCCCAGGGCACTAGTACATCTGGGACTTGAAGCTTCAAGTGGTGTCCATGTAAAGAAATATCTAACACTTTTGTGGACCAGCTGATAACGAGTAAGCTGAACTGAGAGACTTGGTGTTTGTCCTAGTTCTTGTGAACTGTTGAACAGCTGAAGAAGAAACCTGTTGCTGCTTTGACTGAAAAGAGGTTTGGGGCCTGTGTGTATCCAGAAGGTACCTGGCTTGACTCCTGTGGGCAGGAAATGTAGCTGCTTGGACTTTCCTGGGGCTATATGGTAGGCATGAGCTGCTGCAGGCTACGCTGGGTTGTTATCCTACAGCTTGCTGTCAAGGTTCTGTGCTACTGGCTTGAACGCTTGGCTTCCTTGTCTGATGTCCCACACAGTTTAACTACTAATATTCTGGGGTTTTCCATGTGGCATGTTGTGTACTTCCAGCTGGAACAAAATGGAGCTGGGGGTGGGACTGAATCAATCTAATGAGTGTTTCATTTTTTTGAGCCAGGGCATTGCTTTCCTCCCTGTTACCTCACAGCTCTTTTGGAGTGCTCTGTGTCCCTTGTGCAACAAGGATCAGACAGGCAGTTGTAAGTGGTTTCAGCCTCAGACTTGACTCTGATATTGATTCAGACACATGCATCTCTTAGATCTTGCTAGCATAGCTTAGCTTGCAGCCGGAGAGGAAAAGGGCAGGAGGGCTGCACACATGGCACTGATTCCAGCAGGATATTGCTGTAAGGCTAGGAATGTGGCACACGAGCTTGCCAATGTACAGCTGCTGTGTAGAAGTTTAAAAGGGGTTGTGAAGTGACTGTGAGCTTGAGTAATGGGGAAAATCCAGGGAGTGAAGGCAGATGAGCATAGGGATATGCTACTGATTTTCCAAGTTGTGGGTTTGACTTCCTGTGTGTTGGGATGGGGAGAAGAAGAAAGAGCAAAGTGTGTATCTTATGTTTATTAATATGGGTCTATTTCAGTTGCTGAGGCTCATCCTGGACTTCATAAACTGCAGTTTGTTCTTGATATCTGCCTTAGTTAATAGACTTTGAGATGATCTACTCAAGCACCAATGAGCTGCTAAATAGTTTAACTCTTAACTTGGTATTTGCAAGAAGCAGCTTTCAAAGGAACTGAGAGCTTTCCTGGAAGGTTCACTCTACATGTTCCCCAGATGAATCTTTCTTGTTTCATTGGAGTACTGGTGTTCCTCATGTGCTTCTGCCTCTTGAGTATGAGGCATTCCAAGTGGCTGTAAGATGGTGTCTTCCAGGGAGATTGTATAAGGGGTGGATCATGTGTCCCATGCCCAAATCAACCCTTTTGGTGCAACTAACATTAAATCCCAAGGCTTTATCTGATTACTTGGATAAAGCCTGATGTGTGGACACTGAACTGGATTTGCAAGAGGCACAGCTTTGTGTGTCAACACTTCAAGTGGGAGGGGATACCTAACTAGAGAGCCTGGAAGGAGCAATAACCTGCATCTGCAGGCAGACTGTGATTGTGCAACTGCCCTCCTGCTAGCTCCACAGCCAGAGCAGTGCCCTGGCTTAAGAGGGGAAGCTGGCCTAGTATCCTGTGTCTGTACTTCAGGATGGCAGATCTGTCCAGATGTTTCCCTATGAGGAACTCCAGTTGCTTTTTGGAGCTTATTAGTTTGAGAAAAGGATGTTTGCTGCTTGCTCTACTTGCATATATACTTGGTGGTATTATTTCTATAAGGACTTTCTGCTCTACACGCTTTCTCCAAAGAGGCATTTGGCTGTGACTCATGAGGTGCCTTCAGTCTTTGTCCCTTGATGTAGGGACATGGTTTTAAGTACATTCTGGTGTTCTCTTACCAGCCAGGTCCCTGTGGGTAGATCAGCTCAACTTGCTGCTGTGGGCACAGCCACGTGGCAGCACATGAACAGGGTGGGTAAATAGAGTTTCCATTGACTGCACAAAAGCCATGCACGGCTGAGACATCCCCAAAACAAGTTTGTCATGGAAATCACGTGTGACCCGGGGCTGTGGTGCCAAATAGGTATCCAATGGAAATCCTCTCATTACTGGACAAAGCTGATGGCCCAGCAGGTGGCAGGCTGGCAGCAATGAAGTGATGGCTTTGCAGGTCGCTGAATGGAACCCTCTTTTGCTTTCAAGTCTGATAGAAACCCTGGGCTGTCCAATTAATAGATGGCTAGATGCATTTATCCAGGGCGAATATCTCTGTAGCCGGCTTTTTCAAGTCCCTGTATGGTATTGCCAAAGCACTGGGATTGTAGGGGGTGGGTGTGTAGGGTGACTTCAGCTTATACTTTCATTGGGTGTTAGGAGTAGCAGTGCAATGAGTTGACTGTTGAAATAAACCACCAAGATAGGCTCTTTCTGGTGTGAGGTTTTTAAGGGTGGAAAATACTGTTGGATATAGTGGCTTTGTTATTCTAGGCATTAGATATTTGAGCCAGTTTACATCTATTCCATGTTTGGGAAGTTGTGGTGCACAGAATAGTGGGTGGCAGTGGCCATCTCATTACTTTCAAATTGATACTTGTAGGCAGCAAATTGTGGTAAAGCCATCCAGCCTCCTTAAAGGAGGTGCAAGGACTTCAGCAGCCACTGAAAAACAGTTGAACATACTTTGTCTGAGCCTGACCAGCCTTAGAGAAGATAAGCTTAGATACTAAAGTGAGCAGCTAACAGAACTTTGCTTATACCTCTACAGTTCTTAGTAAACTCTGAAAAAGCAAGGTAGCTTATCTTTTCTTGTTTATAAGTATATTGAGTGCGTGCCTCTTAAGAACAGATCTTTTGACTGCTGCTACAAGGTTTCTTCCCCTCTCTCTCTCAAGTTCTATTAATGTGTTTCAAACTTGGTTTCCTAATTGGAAACTTTCCATTGATGTCATGGGAGCTTTTTGTAGCCCACATCAAATAGCCTGGTTCACCAGGAATTAAGTGACTATACAAATGTTTATATTAAACACTTATTTAGAAGGCATGTTGACTTATGAGGACCTGTGATGACTGTGGTATGTTGGGAGGATAGGTTGACTATACAGCTTTTGTCTTGCCTTTGAACTGCAAAAGAACTGGCAGCTGTTGAATGCCTAGATAAGAAAACTCATGCTTGCTTACATATAAATGAACTTATCCCCTCTGACTGTTGTGCTGTTACTTGTCTCTTATATTGGAGAAGTTTGTGAATGGGTAACCTTAACGGAAAGGACTTGGATGACAATGTCTGGAATAATGTTTAATTACAGGTACTGGAATTTTGCTGGTTTAGAGAGGAAACCCACAGTTTAGTCTGCTGAGAAGCCCTAGGGAGGGAAGGAAGAGATGGTCAACATGCATATTCTTCAAACCTGGCTTACTCAGGCTTCTGTGGTGGTATCGGGGCATTTGGAAAGTAGAAACAGAAGGGATAAAAAACGCTTTGGCATCCCCTCTCATCTCCAGATAGACTTGAGACATTGAGCAGTGCCTATCACTTTCCTACCCTGCAGGAAATTGTGCATCTTTCTAATTTAAAGGATTTTTGAAACTGCTTGGGGTGTTAGGGAACCTTCCTTATGAACATCATGTCTTTGCAGCCGACTTTGTTAGCTACCTGCTAAGGCAAAGCTTTGCAGCAGTTGGCTTTGCAAGACTTGCTGGGCTTCTGCCATAAATTTCATTATCCCACATGGCTGTGTGCTCTCCATGTATGCAAGGCCAACCTGTTTCATAGTTATGGGGAGCAGAGGGAAGTCCTGCACAGAGCTGCAAGCTCTCTTCAGCTACTTTTGGGAGGGCAGAATACCTTTGAAAGCTTATTATTTGAACCTAATTACAAAGAGAGCAAGGCTTTAAGTATGACTCTTATACCTGAAGTTAAGCTTATAGGTGGGCAGAATCTTTTCAGGCAAAGGATGTTTAATCACTTTTAACTTTTGGGAAGAGCAGTGGAAAAAGATTGGACTATCTGACTAAACTGCTTAGAAAACCAAAAGTGTCTACACAAACCCAAATTGAGCTTTCTGGTATGGTGCCCTGCTTTGACAACAGAGTAGATGCTTGATACCTAAAGGAGGAGATTTAATTTCCTTTACACAAACTTTCCTTCCAGTGTCCTTCCTCAAACTGAGATGAAGTTGTCATGGGTACTTGTAATTGCAGTCTTTCCGTGTTCCAGCCTTGTGCCTGTTGATGTAACTGATGATGCTGAGCTGGGTGGCTTTTTTGGAAGTGAAGGATTTGGAAGGAATATTCTTGTGGCTGGTGTGAAGATGGACTGCTCCATACAAGGCTTAATCTTGTGAGTCTGGATGATTATGCTGAAGTGGCCCAGAGTAAAAAATGTCTGCACTTTTAGATGCTATCTGAAAAGGTGACATTTAAAGCTGTTAACCATCAAAAAGCTTGTAAAAAAAAAAAAATCTCTCTTCAGCCCATATATCCTCTCTTCAGCAATGTATCTCCTCTGCATGGTTCAGAGCATGGCTGTCTCCTACCCAGTTGTTCCATGTGCTGAAGCAACTGGTGTGAGTTGTTACTTCAAACTTGTTTTTTTTCCCCAGGGGAAAAACCCTACACAAATGGGTAGTGGTCGGCCTGATCATTACAGATTTGGTTTATCACTCAAACTAAACAGTTGAGGTGCAGCTTAACATGGACACCCAGGTGGTGATGAAGAAACCACTTGTTTCACAAGCTTAAACCCTGTAAATCTGTTGCTTGGGAACGTGTTTGAGTGTGTCCCAGTAAGGCTAAAGGACAATTTTTGCGCCTTGCTACTTGAACTAGCTACTTTGGATGCTAACCAGTAGTGAAGCAACTGTGAACAGTGCTGTAGGTACATGTCTTGGTTGTGCTTTTTGGCAAAACCACTTATTCTGTAATGCCTCAACTGTGATTTCCAGGAAAAAGTTGCTCTTGGATATCTGGCCACCTTACAGTGCAGATATCCTCTGAAGGCAGCATGTGTGTTCCTGCAGCCACAGTTTGTATAATGTGCTTTAATTTAATTTTGGAGCACTTTGTGCTTTCAAATCCATTTGTCTAGTTGTACTTGTATAGGGATGAAACTTCAAGCAGTCAGGCTAGAAAGGTGTTCTAAAACTGTGCCATGTTATAGAGCTTTTCTGTGGATGATGTAAGAACCCTGCTGAAGTTTTGGCCACGCTGCCTGTCTCAAATCACCATAGCAATTTTCAAGGACCCTTTCAGGTAATGGTGAAAGCAAAACATTGCATCATGCTGAGACTGTGCTGAGCTGTTGCCTTCATTGAAATGCACAATGTCTGTCTTCCTAATTATGGTATGTCCCAGGTCAATTATATTTAAAGACAGAGTCCAACCATGTCATTAAACCTTTGGCTAATGACAAGTCAGAATTCTAGTGAGGCATCATCCCAGAATGCTCTGCTTTGGGGAGTTGCTGTGTATGTTCCAGTAAAGCTGGCAGTGTGAGTTGTCTCTTGTGTAATCTGTCTGCCAGGAATATCCTCTTAGTTCAGCACTTTATGGAAAGCTGCTGGGAGATGGCTTGTTGCTTGTGTGTATTCCTGGTTGTGGAGGGCTTACCTTGCGAAGTGTACTAATGGAGTGGTTTGCTGAATGTTGCCAAATGTCCCAGCCCTGGTCTCTTGCATGTTTATCTGTCTCTTTCTTTGGGTTTTTACTCATATAACCAATGTTTGGGTTACATAACTTCTGGCAGCTGCCTCAGAAATGAGGTGAGCCCATCTTTCTAGAGATGGGCAATGGGTCAGGTCATGCAAAGTGCACGATTCTGGCTTCTCTTTGCTTTATAGCTTCAAATAATGTAAAGGTTAGAAGCTTTCAACCTGAACTGTAAAAGCTACCAACTCTTGTCCTAATGTGTGAAGACCTGGTGTACCCACTTAAAACAGAGTACAGTTGACCCACGCTTGATACATGTATGTGAAAAACTTCAGTGCCACTGTCACACTGCTGAACCTGAGCATGTCTGAAAACTTGTGTTATGTAACAAATGCATGATGATGATCCTGACTGCACTCCTTGCAAAGAACAGCCCATACCAGGCAGGTAAGAAATGTCAGTGCTTTTTTCTTTTCTCTGGGGGCTGGATTGCAAGCTGTTTATGCCCAAACATTCTCAAGGTATTCTGCCAGGGAGTGACTTTTTCCCTTTTTGCTAAAGGAGATCCCTAGGAAACTGCTTTCCCTCTAGATACTTGAAGGGTAAGTGGGAATTGGAAGCTCAAGGGGGGATATTGTGGACTTGAGCAAGCCAAGGTACTTGATTACACAGGGATAGCAAGTCTGGATTTGTCTGGACTCTTCACCTCAACTGACTGTTGCAGCAATAGAAGAGAAATTGCATCTTCCGGCAATGTTGTTGGATTTGGAAAGGGTATTTCCACAGCTTTTGTTATGTTTTAAGGGTGGTTGTTGTTCCCAGATCAAACTCGAATAGAAAACATAAGGCTGCTGCCAGCTTTCTGTCAGACACCTTTTATCTTGTGCTCATCTCTTCCAAGCAGATGCTGCTTTCATTTCTACTTTTTTTGCTACAAGACTAAAATTAACAGCCCTTTGATGCAGGGGAAGAAATTGCATTTCAAAGTAAAGTACCTGGTTAACTTCAATAATAAAGCTGTTGTTTTTATCTTGAAAGTAATTCTATGTTCCTTTGAAACAAATCTAAGGGTTGGAAACTCCTGAACCCTGCTTGCTCCAAGTTAACATGCAGATGCCTCCTTGCTTGGAAACATCAGTGACTGTTCTGTTGGGGAGGTATAGATGAAGTGAAGCCTCTCAAGGTGAGGCTGTACATGGGGAAGAGGATGCAGACACTGATGTTGATGCACAGTGTCCTACAGATTGTGTTCCAGTTGATAAGCTGCGGTGTGTGGCTGATGCATTCACAAGAATGGCAAGCACATAGCTCAAGGTGGAGCAGAGCAGGAGGAAGGAGCTGAGGAGAACAGTCTTCAGACTTTGCTGTGCTAGTGAAGCAGTCTGTATCCTCTAGCCGGTGTTGTTTTTCCCACTCCACCCTGCTCTCCCTTAGCCTTCCTGCCTTCAAAGACTTGTAACGAGCATGAGGTTTGTATGAACATCTAGCTTATGGCTTTCATCTTTTCCACTTAAAAAGATAAGCCCTGTTCCTGTAAGGTGCAATACTTCCTAAAGGGGGGGGCAAGTGGCCGATAAGGTTGAGCCACAGCATTGCGCATACAGCAGGTGGCTTTGAGGGAGGAAGAATTCCTAGACTTAGACCATGGCTGGCTTGGTCAGTGGTCAGGACATGGAGGAAAAGCTGCTGTCCTTCTTTAGCATGTTGCAAGAAGCCTCTGGTGCAAGAGAGGCACATCTGATGTGCAGGTTATGGGTCCAAGATCTTGTTCAAGAGTAAGGGCTAGGGCAAGTACCTCCTAGAAAATGGTGTAAGCCAGATGCTTTTGGAGATGAATTGCCAAGGGCATGGTTTTGGAAGTGGCAATGTTTTGGTTATTTTTTCCATGTCTGCCTGGTTCTACTGAAACTACCAGACTTATTGAGAGGGGCCACAGAATGCTTTTTTCCATATAGGCAGGTGCTGGAGGCATTGAAGAATCTGTCAGACTTTTACGTTAGGAAGCATGAAGTTGATATAAAGATCCTGTCATGATTGTGCCATGAGCTCCTGCTTTGGATGCATGTGCAAGGGTGTTGACTTTGAAAACATCCTTTTGCTAAGTGAACAGAATGTTTTCCTAAAGAGTGGGGGGGGGAAATCACTTCCTCAGTGACTCAACTGTCTCCTTGTGAAGCTTTTTGTCTTCAGTGATGACAGCCTCAGTCTCCACAGACATCAGGACAGGAAAGACCCGAATCTATAGTTTAAGCTGAGAGAGATCTTCTGGATCTTTATACATGAGGATGTAACTTCAGTCCTCTTTTACAACACTTAACAAGCCCAGGATGAAGAGATCTGGGTGGAGGAGTAGTGAGTCTTTCCTGTGTGGCAAGGTAAGACAAAACAGCCTGTGAACTAAATCTGTTTATATTGCTTCGAGTAATTCCCTGTCCAGTAAGAAGGTGCTAATGGCTCGTACAAGAGGCTGAACTACATTCACTTGTTTAGGATTTAGTAACCTGAGGATTAACACTGCATTCTACCTGAAACAAGCTGGTTGATAAAGGGGAATGATTTGAACAGTGAGGAAGATAAATAACCTTCAGTATAAGAAGTTCTGTCAACAGGAGGCTTGTCAAGGATTGGAACAGGTTGCCCAGAGCTTGTACCATCTCCATTTATGAAAGTTTAGGAGAGTAAACCTGATAAAGCTGTGAGTAACCTAGTCTGACCCTGTTTTGAGGAAGACACTGGACTAGAGATGTCCTAAGGTCCTTTCCAGACTGAATTAGTCTCTGATGCTATGAAATAAGCTTGTATCTTGCAGTGCTATCATCAGAGGTAAATTCTGGAAGTGGGTAAGTTGCTTTCTTGATGGACAAGACTTCTCTCCTGCATATCCAGGCTAGAATCTGGGATTTTTGGTTGGTTGTTTTTCAGTTTGTCTAAGAAACCCTCAAACAATTTCTGTCCTGCAAGTTGCACACAGGAGGAGATAAGTTACTTGTTTCAACATTCAGCATCTCTACTAAAACTTCTTTAACCAAACATCTCTATAAAAAAAACTTGCTTCCAGTGTTGTCTCAACATCAAATGTGAGTTGATTGATTTAACGTCATGACTACCTCTTATCCTGCAGTATTGCTGACTACCTAGTAGTGGCAAGTCCTTTTGTTTTGACAGTGGCATTGTTCCCTTTAGAGCAGGCTGTCCTTGGAAGGACACTGGTGTTTCTAGGCTTTCAAGGCAGCCACATAAGCTTGCTTTATCTTCCTCTGAGCCCATCCATGTGTCAAGTTGTCATCATATAGGGGTTTCTTTTGTCATAGCAATAGGCAGTACTTGATACAATGCCTCTGAGCAATGACACAGTAGCTATGTAGAGCTTCTTAACTGCATTAAGCTCCGGGGTTGCAGCATGAATTTTCTTATGTCTCATGATTGGATTGTCATGGAATCTGATCGGGTAGAAAAGACTCCGGAAACTCGTTAGCTCCTTACTGAGGGACTTGCTTATTTCCTCCCTAAAAAATAACAGCAAAAATGCATAGCTGGATAGGAGTCTGTGTCTATCCTCCTGACTGGTGGGGTTGCTCTGACAGGTCAACACAGCAACTAAATGCAGACTGTAAAAGGGAGGATGACAGGGATGAACTTGGAATTGGAGCGTGATTGCTGAATGTGAGGAAGCAGATGCCAGCTGAGTTGCTGAGGATGCTAATGTAAGTAAACTCTAAAACTGGAGGAGAAAGAAAAGCTAACTTTTGCTTCCTTAAATGTCAGGGACAAAGCAGCTTTTTGTGAGGAGTAACTGAATGCTGTCCTGCTGGATATCAAGTGTGCTGGACCTTGGGATTTTCTTAGCAGCAGGCAGTTTGTGGGGTGACCTCAGTGGTCCTGTTGTTCACCTTCACCTTTTGGCCCATTTCTCTCCCAGTGATGCAGTCATAAGTGTGCAATGCTTTGATCGACTTACTCGTACAAAAAGCATTTTCCCCTACTGCCCGGGGTAGGTTGGTGGCATATTGCTGCTCATCTAAATGGGTGACATGCTGATCCAAGGAAGTGATGTGCTGATGTTTCTCAAGCTGAGTGGCAATGGAGCAGGGATGGAGCCTAACTTCACTTCTGCACCACAAGGCCCCAGTTTTGCTGTGCAATGTGCTGCTCTGCCCTCTTTTGCCGAGAAGGCTATTGTGTGTGGTGCTGTAAGACTCTAAGGATCTGCTTGGAAGGAGCAGGGACACACTGTTGTAATGGACTAAGCATTATTTATTTCTAATACACGGCCCAGATTTCAACTACACTTTACCATAGTGCTGATAAATGGTACCAGACACTTGCACAACTTCCCCTCTGGCATAATGTATTTGATGTAGATACATGTACTGAAGCATCAGACACAATAAACCTATTCGAGGGCAATAGGTTGAGTAATCTGGTGCTTGGCAGCTGCTTTGTTGTGGGGATTTTTGCTTTAGTTAGCTGTGCTTGTGTCATCTTTAAGTGATAAGAGGAAGGAGGCAGTAGCTGGGCAGTCTTAATATTGAAATAGCTCTAACTGCAAATGGTTTTCCTGAGAAGGAATCCTGCTGAATTCTGTGCATCTCCTGCCAGTTTACTGTATTGCTTTTTGGAGCAGGCATTGAAAGCCTCACTATCTGCTGTGTACTTCACATCTTCAAGCCATCCATTTGAGAAAATACTGCTCTTCAGGTGTCTTACAGTCACATAGATTTGGGTATTACAGCAAGGGCTGAGTTCCTGTTCTCATGCAGGTACTAATACCTGTCGAGTAGATTACTTCATTCAACTCTTGGTGGGCTCTCTATATGGAGGTGTTGTGCACTGCCTTATCCTTCCCACTGAGAGCAGCACAGCAGCTGTCCTGGAAAATCCTGGACTTCTAGTGCTTCATCAATTGGGATACCATAGTTTTAAGCCTATGACAAGCCCAACCGTGTTGCTGCTTCTGTTCCTTCAGACACATAAGGTAGGAGGCTTTCTAAATGTTTGCTTCTAGGCAAAGGACAGATGAAATAGGAGGCTGCCCTTTCACAAACTGGGAGAGAATAGCACAAGATGCAGCTATGCAAGTGTATTTGCTCTGCCCTGCTGTTGCCTAGGAAGGAGACAGAAGGGGAGTTTGGGTAGGTGATTGCTGAGAAACTCAACATGGATTTCTTTTAATGCAGCTGCTGCTAGCATTAAACCACAGCGATTGTCAACTGTTCCAAGGGGAAAGCAGTGCTTTGCTGCCAAAACCTCTACCCTGATAGCTTGTTTTGTTGGCCAATCTTGTAGTCATAGCAGGAAAAAAAAGCACTTTTGATAGAGGAATGGAAACTGGACAGAGGTAGAAACATCCACCCACCACTCCACTCCCCATCTACTGCTTATCAGACAAAACTAATGCATCAAGATACTTAATGGACATGGGGGATGGACAGTGGGCTGTGTAGGCTGCCAATTAGTAAGTGGGGAAGTAACTAAGAGCAGGGAGCTCTTGTGCAAGAGGATGGTTTATTATGGATTATGTGGGCTTCTTTAGTGCAAATAGCTCTGAACATAAACACTAACTATTCAAAATTTATGGTGGCTTAATTGTAGAGGAAATGCCTTTCCAAATGCAGCCTGTCTTGGGATGTTACAGTTCCGTTGCTGGAGGGAAGGAAGGTATGGTGACTTGGCCAGGTGCTGACTTTGTTTTTTCAACCATCAATGCTGAACTGTTTATTATTCCACCTATTGAACGGTTTCTAGAAGGTAGTGGCTGTCAAAACAATTGCTGCTTGCTTCTGCTCTTCTTGTGAGCTGGGGCAAATGTCTGTAGCACAGGGTAGTGAAACATCTTGGTGAACAGGACCATCCTGCACTGGGTCCCCAGTTCAGTCTTGTGTGATTGCTCTAAAGCTTGCATTGGTACAGCAGGGAGAGGGAGCGGGATGGGCAGTGCTTGAGGAGAACAGTAACTAATACTGTTGGACTGTGGCTCTCATTGCACTGGAACGAGGCCTGACCTGATGATCATCATCTGGTCCAGCTAATAACTGTAGTGAAAGGATAGACTGTCCTGCTTCCCCTGCTTCTCCCCACTTCCGGATTTGTTTTCAACAAAAGCTGCTGAGTAGCTGGCCAACCTAGTCACTCTGTTTGTAATATTATGAATGGAAGCTGAAGCAGACCAGTGTTGTAGTTTAACTTCCTCAGGGCAGGTACTGCTTCGGTCCTTTGTTATTTCTGTTTATTTTCCTGTTGCTGCTTGGACCATCTGTTGTTGATACTTTAAAACCTATGTTGTGAAGTTATGGTTCAGAGGTAACTTTCTAAATGCTTGCTGCTCTTTTGACTTTTTGTGAGGATGGACTAAGTAGAGCCCTGGAAGACCCTGGGTGGTCTTCCTGAGTAGCTGTCTAACCTACAGGTCGTGAAGATGAACTCATTTGAGACACTTCCATTCTCAAGTGTTAGCACTTGGCTGTCCTGGGGTTGTTGAGCTCCTAGTACATAAAAATGACAGTCCCCCTCTGAAAGCATTTTTACCTAAGGGCAATACTTGATGATATCTGGAGCAGAAGCCTCAGTATAATCCTTAGGTATAGAAGAATCTTTAAAAACCAGGCTGTTTTTTAAGAATGTGTGTCAGTAAAAATGCAGCATGGAGTTGGCTGCTGAAGGGCAGGGAAGTTGTAGGACAAGTACTGTTAGATATTGTGCTCAGTAGTGCAGTCACACAAATTAGCCTTGGAAATGCAGCTTGTTTATAAAAACTGTTGGTTTGTTTTTGTGCTTGTGATGTGCCAGGCATAGATTTCAGCTTCAGAGGGATGTGAGGCTTTTTCTGGATGCAGTGCTTGTTTACATGCAAAGTCTCAGTAACATAAGGAAAGATCAACTGAAGGTGGTTGGACAGGTGCAGAGATATGAGAGGTGAACCTCTGAACAAGGAGGAAAAAAAGATTGCATGTGACCTTTCTTCCTACTACCTATGGGACTTATTGCCCATAGTATTCAGCCTGCAAGCAGATCGAGCTAAGTGCATGTAAAGAAATCAGAGCTGTGAAAAGACTGTGCCTTTTGCAGGTGACTTCTGCAGTTGATGTATCTGTTAGCCTAGTTCTTCCTCCTTGGAATAAGCTCTCCTGAGACTAGTCCCTCTAAGGCGAAGACTGCACTGAAGCAACCTGGGAGCAGCTGTCCCTATTTGTATCAAACAATCTTTACTCAAGTAAAAGCCAATTCCATCTCCAGAAAATGCATTCTTGATGCAAGTCATGAGAAAAAGCATCACTTGTCTGATGGATCTAGCCTGGAAATGGTATCAGGAGCCAAAAAATAGGACTTGGCCAGGTGTGACCAGTGAGATGAGAACCTGGTGTATGGCAAGTACATCTTGCCCTGTCTGGAATACGTTTGACCTGGTGCTGCTGTGTTCTCTAAATGGGTATCTGCATGCTGAAGCATGCAGCAAACTTGCTGTGCTGATGGAACATGTTGTAGCTGGAGTGCTATAGCCTCCTGTAACTGCTCAAAACAGAGCATTGGCTGTAAACAGCTTGCACTCCAGAGTGACTGTGCTGATGATGGTGTGCAAAGCACTTCGTTGGGGAAGGGTTGTAAATAAGGGCACAGTAATTGCAAGAACTTAGTGGTTATTTTCCAGGCTCCCTGTCTGCAGTGTCTGCTTTGTGTCCCTGCTGTCACATTTCCCTGTGGTTTCTTACAAGAGGGAACTGTGGATCTTCCTGCTCCTCTAACAGCAAGTACAGGTGCTGTCTCAGCTCAGACCTAACTGCCAAGCCACAGCTCTTTTGCTGTTTCCTCCAAAAGAATCTATCTGGAGTGCAGATCTGTGGCTCAGAGCTGAACCTGACACATCTGATCTTCATCAGCTGGACGTGCCCACTGTAGCCTGCCCACAACTTCTGCATGGGAAACAAGGGATGTCTGCAAGTCATTTGTTATGTATTGCTAGCTTCAGAGCCACAGGCAAATGGTTAGGCTGCTGGCTGAGCTGTCATCTCAGCATCTGACAATCTGTTTTGTGGCACCAAGCGTGATTCAGATGCTGAGTTTTACCTGGAACCCCAAGTTCGTCAAGTTCTTCTAGGTCTGCAACAGCTGCCTGTAAATACTTGCTAGAATACAGAGTTTAAAGTTGCTTCTGGAAAATAGCACTTCACCAGTTGGCTACAAACAAATACTCTAGACCAGCAGGAAGTTAGAGAGGAGCAAAGGGGAGAGGTGTAAGGAAGGTCAGTGCTGCAGCTGCAGATGTGGGACATGGGAAGGGACTCTGGCTAAATTTCTCAGTGCTTAGCTAAGATGCCGAGCTGTCAGTTCAGTGTGGAATGTTAAACTCAAGGCTCCATCCTGTCTTATGGGGGAAGAGCTGTAGTTGCTGGTGTTCTGGCCTGTTCAGTCAGCTCCTACTCACTGTGCGTGCTTGGTCATGGCTTCTCTCAGGCCCTGGGGTCAACTTGGCAACCCTTCTTATGCCATAGAATGCTGCTCACCCTGCATTATGCGCACTTGTCTGCCAGTGTGGCAGAGTTCTGCAATGTCAGGCAGAATAAATTTGTTGAACTGGTGTGCTGGGAAAACGGCAGAGAGCTGAAATCCTTTTGGTATCTGTATGTTACACTACCAATAAACAAACCAAAGTCTCACTGTCCTGACTTGAATGCAGTTTTTGCTCTGTCAAGGCCATAGACCGTAAGCAAGGGTGGAATGGAAACAGAAGCATCAGACAAGGGGTTGAGGAGAAGCTGTGCTGCTGATAATAGAGGTCTGAAGCCAGCAGTAGTTGCTGCTTAACATACCCAGCTTTCTAACAAACATCTGTTCTCAAGGTAGTTCTGGAAAAGCTACCAAATAATTGCTTCAGAGTACTGGTCTGAGTAGACTGATCGTAGGAAGATGAACTAACAGTGCCTTTTGCCAAGAACCTAATGGCTTGCAGTCACCGAGGCTTCTAAAGAGCTGATCCCAGCTTCTTTGTGGAGGGAGATCAGTAGCACTCGGGCTGCTTTTTTCCACTTCTGAAGGACGGCAAGGAGGGAGAGATCCTGATGAGATACTTTACTACCATTTGTCCTTTAAGGAAGAAAAGTCTGCAGCCTCCTCTCTCTTTTAGGAAGCAGTTCTTTCTGCAGTACACTACAGTGTATGCTTGGGCTTGTGGCCTGGATGAGAGGTCCTGGATTGTGCTGATGGACAGAGCCATTATGTCAGGATGGTACGTTGATCTTAGTGCTGAGCCTCTGAGTATATATTAGTCTGAAGTAGGAGAGTCTGTGGAATTGTGTTCCACTGGGCTTCTGAAGGCTTGTTAAGGAAGAGTCTGTCACTTAAAGTATGAGGCTTGAGTGGGAAGGAGAACTTCAAGTACTTGACCATTTTAAGACTTGATGCCCACCAAAGATGGCATTGCCAGAGCAGGGGAATAGCTGGAATCTGCCTCTGAGAAGCTCTTTTAGAGTCTTGAGGAAATGTGCCTGGTCTTTCACATGCCTTTGCCATTCAGGAGGTACCTGGGAGCTACCTGGAGAGACCAGCTATGTCTATACGGACTTGTAAAGAGCCTAATGACCTTGCTGAAACATCCACTCAACTTCCTTTGAGGAAAACCAGCCTGACTTCATTTTTTTTTCATTTAAAACAATATCTTAGTTTCTCTGCAACCAAAATTGCCATTTGTAGCTAGCCTTTAACTGAAGAGAAGGAACTTGAACTCCTTTTGTCCAAGTTGTTTCCCTCATGACAAACATTCTGCCAAGTAACCTCTCCTGTCACCTATTTTGTTTGATTGTGCAGCAGATTATCAGGAACTGCCTGAGTAGGTGGACAGTGGAAGCATGCTTAAGTTGGTTTCTAGTAAGTGGTTGAGAATAGATGGCTCAATTCAGCTTTTGGTTTACTCAAATTGCTGCTCTGAGTAACTTGAATGCTTTGTTCTAGAGAACCAGACCCTCCATACATGGTGTAAGAGGGCACGCATTCAGCATTGCGAAAATAGTGAGAGAACTTCTGCAGAAACTGTCTGAATCATCCCAGGGAGAGGGAAGTTGGAGAACTGTGTTCAGCACAACACAGACAAGCCGATTCGTAGTCGTTACAAGTCCTAGCAGCGTTGTACAAGGACATGCTTTTGGCTTCCTTGGGCAGAAGCCCTTTCTGGTACCTCTCAGGGTGGGTGTGCTTATGCTAGAGCTCTCTTGTGTACAGAAGAGCAGAGCTCTCTGCTTAGCAGGTGAATGAGGCCGTTTGCTTAGAGGTGGCTTGTTAACTTTGTAGTCTAGGTAAATCAAGAATTGCCAAATATTGTATTGTTTTCCCTGTCCCTGGTGGTATTTGAGTGGTTATTTGTCAGGGGCCTCTTACTCTGCTGGAGGATCTGTGGGTTTGCTGGGACATGTGCCATCTTTCTTAATTCTTTATTGCCCAACCTCCTGTGATCTCGGAGACACTGCAGTTTCACTTTTTGTGGAGGCCACACAGCCCTGCTGACAGCTCAACCTGCTGAGCCAAACTGCTTCTGCTCTTCAGTAGGTGGGGCTGAGGAAGTTGCCCCTGTGGCAACCTTCTCCACATACAGCAAGATACCAGTGAGGCTGAGAGTGCTGCCAAAGCCAGTGCTATGCAGTGAGGGCTGCCTGCCCAGCCCTGATGTAAGCAGAGTTGCAACACTCCGAAACTAGCTCTAACCATGTTGTTAGTGCAGTTGTTCCTGTCATCCGTTCTGTAGCTGCTTGGTCTCTGCCAATGCAACACTGGAAAACTTTTTTCAGCAGCATAGGTGAGCTTTTTTTTTCCCTCAATGTTTTATCAGTATTTATTGGAGTGGGAAGGGTGCTAGAGCCAGAATGCTGGTGAAGTGACTGTGTTAGTGCTGGATGGGGTGTTACAGCCTTCCTGTAACTGGTTTCTGCAGTGGGCAGAACTACATGGTGCAGGTAGGGTGGTATGTCTTTGATAAGAATTAACACCAGGAACTGTCCTGGTTCTTTGGGGCTGAAATTTGAATGCTGTTTGAGGCATGCAAGTTCTTTTCTTTCCACCCCAGTCAGGATGTTTTGAAGCATTGCTGACCCATCTTGGCTCTTAGCTTGGTTTTACAGCTGGTCTGTGATCAAGCAATCTGTTCTCAGCATCACCAAGAGGGGAAGGAAGGGGAGAAGCTTTGGTGTTCAAGCAGCTTTGTTAGAGAAGGGGTCTTCATGGGGAGTTTCTCACACGCAAGTTGTGCATCTATCTGCAGGATGTAAAGTGACCCCACTAAACTGCTGCCAGCAGATTAGTCAGCGAACTAGGACTAGTGTAGTACCTTTGTGTGTTGTGGGATGAACATTCAGCCCAAGAAAATGGACCAAGTTTACCTAATGTTTTCCTAGTAAAATCATGGAAACCTGAGCAAAGCTGCAGTGGTTTTAAGTCTCATTTATTAGTACTTTAGTCCAGCTTTCCAAAGCTGTAGGCAAGTAAATGACCATGTGCAGAATATATATATCTTCTGTCCTTCTCCTGAGGTGTGTTCCAGGCTGGAAATCTTTAGGGTATGGCTCTGACTCATCGTCTGTAGAGCACCCAGAGTATGCTCAGTGTTTAAAGGTCTGGCCTCTTAACTGCAGAAGTACACCCAATAAATATTTTTTGGGGGAAAACAGCCACAGTAAATGGAGTGGAAGAAATAGACTTTAAGTAGAACTGGATCAGGGATCAAGGGATTTTAGAGCCCTCGTGTATCCTTGTAATTGATGTTCCAGACAGGTGTCCTATTGGTACTGAGCTGCAGAGCAAGAGAAGACCTGTGAAGAGCCATGGGGTTTGTGAACTGCAATTACTGAACTTTTCTGTAACTGTCTTGAGGTGATCAGGAAGAAGGACCAGAAACAATTCTCTAACTGTAGGAGAATGGCTTGCTGGTATTCAACCTCAAGACAACAGAGGTTTTCAGTGGCTGAGTGCTTCACAGATGCTTAAACAATTGCAGGTATCTTCCAGTGTTGGAATTTTTTTTTATTTTGCTTCCTTCTGTTTTGGAGAGGTCGCCTCTAGAACTCTTTAAGCTTTGGATTTTTCAGTTGTGAACCATTAGTGTTGTACTAAGCCTCTGACAGCTCTTTGGCAGCTCAGGAGCTGGGTTGGTTAATGGAACCAGCAGTGACAAGGACTCCTGAATGACTAATGACCAATACTTACCCTTGTGTGCAGATGTTAGACTGGGACTATGAGGGTTCTTGCATCTGTGCAAGTTGCTTCCAAATGGAGCTGAAAATCTGCACAGCAGCCTGTTAAAACTCTTGTGTCGCTTTGAGATGTAGCTACCTGAAACAATCTCCCACTGTGTGATAAAACTTGCATGGGAACAGCCTTTTGGCTTCAGGTAAAACAATGAGGGTATCTTGGGTGAGTGTTCTTTGGCTTGAGTTCCCTGTATTGATAGCTTGGATTGCATTTCTAGTGTGTTCAGATGAGGTGAATGGGTTCGAATGCCAGCATAGGGAGCAGTCGGGTGAACTGTCTGGGAGCAGTAAGGAGCCTTGTTTTGAATGTGGATCACTTGACTCCAGCTGTGTGAATTGTTTAAGGGGCACTGCGTAGCCTCGTGTTTGCTGGGTGTTCCTCTAGGTTTTGGGGGACGCTAGGGAAGTAAATCGAGATGTAGTTGTTTGATTCATACATAATACAAAATATTCTGCTGTGGGTAGAGACTGCTACCGGTGACATCTGCTGAGCTGGGCTCTTGGCTGCGTTTTGAGGTTCACTGCCAGCTGGAGGGGGTAAATATGGCCTTGAGCAGCATGTGGCTCTGCTCTGTTGTACACGGCATTCTCCTGAACTAAGTCAGGATGACTGCCTCAGCTGGAGAGGTCTGTGGTAGGCAGTTATTTTTGTTAGTTCATGTCCATGCCTAAATACAAGTTGGACATCAGCTCTGCTCTGCCACATTCTTTTCTTTGCAGAGGTGTGTTCTACCCATTCAGCAACAGGGAATTCAACATCTGCCATCAAAATGTCTGTCTCCTGTTTTGATCTGTTTGCAGCAAGCAGTTGTTTTGAAACCTGACATATCTTTCCAGTATAACAAATTGCCTACTTGCTCTGAATAGCTAAACTGATGGAAACTCGGATTCTCCCTGAAAATAGCAGTGAACACTCTTGAGATGCTCTTAACTTCATTCCAAAGCTTTTAAGTCTAGAAGGTTATCAATAAAACTAGAAATAGCATGGGAGCAGAACAGAGCATCATGGGGGTGAGCTGATGTTTATAAAGCAAAGCAGAATTGCAGTAAGCCTGAGCTGTTGATGTAGTAGATAAAAGCACTTTCAGTGCTTTCACTTGTACTTAAACCTGTAACAGATCAAAGGATTTGAGGTAGCTAATTCCCTTGCATATCTTCATTTATGGCAGGCTGTGTCTCCTATCTAGCAGCCCCGGGCATTAATCCATTAATTTAAGAGGGTAAGCTTTTCTGCACCTGCCCTGCAGAGGGAAAGCGCTTGCATTGCCTTGTGCATGAAGAGGCTTTTCCTTTAAAAAAAAGAGGGCATAATTGTGCTTTCCTTGTAGGACAAGGTGCCACTGCAGGTCTACAATGAGCTAGTGCCAGGAACAGTGGAGCCAGCTCTGAGCAGGATTTGTTGTCTTGCCCTAATAAGGAGCCATGTTGCACTTGAATTTTGGCATATGCCGCTCAGTTTCTGACCTGCTCTCTCTAATCAACCTCTTTGTTCCAATCTTTTTTGTCTCCCGTTCTATATTTTGTTCTGGCTGTTGTCCCTCATCTTGTGTTAATAGTATGCCTGGGAAAAGAGTCAACTATTACAAGCAACTGGTGCTTGTGCTCAGGAAAGGCTGCTTGCTCTTTGGAGCAAGACCCTGTTGTCTTTGACTGTGGTGATTCCCTTTCTGGTGCAGAAGCCTTGAGAAATATGATGAAGCTTATGTTGGCAAAAGGCAAAAAGTCATAATGAATGAGGCATTGTTTTGCAAATGAAGAGTACAGAATTCTATTCTCTTGAGTGTGTTGTGCCTCAAAGCAATCTGCACCAACCCTCCTGCAGCCTGCTTTGTTTTGGTTCTTGCTTCCTATACAGTGTTCTCCTATGGACTGTACAGCTCTTGGAAAATCTCTGCCTCTCCTTCTGCCAGTGTTTTGTTCCTTTTTTCCTAATCAAAGTTCCAACAGCTGAATTTCAGAATCACAATGTTCAGGGTCAGAAGGGACCCCAAAAGTCCATCTAGTCCAAGCCCCCTACCAGAGCTGGATCACCTAGAGCGGGTCACACAAGAACGCATCCAAGTGGGTTTGGAAAGTCTCCAGAGAAGGAGGCTCCACAACCTCCCTGGGCAGCCTGTTCCAAGCTCTCTCGCCCTCCCCGTGAAAAATTTTCTCCTTACGTTTCGGTGGAACCTCCTGTGTTCCAGCTTGCACCCGTTGTCCCTTGTCCTATCACTGGATGTCATTGAGCAGAGCCTGGTTCCAGCCTCTTGACACTCACCCTTTACATATAAATATACAGATTAATGAGGTCACCCCTCAGTTGCCTCTTCTCTGAGCTAAAGAGCTCTGGCTCCCTCAGCCTTTCCTCAGGAGGGAGATGTTCCACTCCCTTAATCATCTTTGGCTCTGCACTGGACTCTTTCAAGCAATTTACTTGTAGACTTCCAAGTGCTTTAGCCAGAGCCCTGTTGACAGCCCTTGTCCACGTGCCACAGGCCCAGGGAATGCCAGGTAGTTCATCTGGTACTTTCTGTAGAACACCACATGATTCAGTTCAGCCTCAGTGGCCTGATGGTCACTATCCCAACCTGAGCAAGTGACTTACACCAAAACACTTAAAACCTTGTAGTTTCTGCTTAGCATTCATGTACCTTTCCCAGGGAAGACACCTGTTAGTGACTTCACAAATCTCTTCCTGAATGGAGTTGGTGTCATCTTTGAGGCATAAAACTAGAACTTGAGTAAACACAGGCATGAGGGCTTGAAACTGGGGCAGTGGGATGACTGGGAGGAACTGCTGTTAAGCCCCTGAATAACCACGTGATACACCTGCTGGCTTTGAAAAGTCCAAGCAACTTACTTGGTGGATTTGTGGGCTTGGTAGTGATGTTGTGACAGTTTCTGGAAGACAGTTAATCGGTGTACTTTAACTTCTCCACCAATAGCTCAGCTCATGTCTGTTTTCCTGCTTGTTCTTGGGATCCCTTGGTTTGATATTGCTGTTTCTCAGGCTTATGGCACGCAGGACCTGTGCCCTCGGAGGTGGGGAGCGGCTCTGTCATGGAAACAGTTGGGCCCAAGCACCTGAGCTGTGGGGCAGAACAACAGAATGATGTGCTAGGGAAGGGTGATGCACAGTTCCAATGGCATACCCTCGGCTAGTAGTAAAGACTTGTAGGGAAGCTGGTGACTAGATCCCTAACTCAGCGCATACATGAACCTTCCCTGTCACCTTCTTGCTGAAGCCTTGTTGTCCAGTAACCTTATTTTTAAACCAGATCTGATTCATGCTTTGTTTTCTATGCCAGATGAAGTCCTTGCTTGTGAGTAAGTGTTGTGACTGTAGCTGGCAGGAGCGCTGCGTGATTGCCTCACTTCAGGAAATGTTAAAATAACACTTTTTTTCTTAGAAAGTTCGCTCCCCTCCCACTTCTAATTCTCCTAATAGCTGCCCCTAGTTTGGCAGCTGTTTTACAGAGGGTTGTTTGTGTTGCTGAGTGAGAGCAGAGACACTTCGGTGGCTGTGGCGCTGGAGGAGAGGTGCACAAAGTGAGCTGGTGTCTTTAGCCAAGCTGGCTTAAATGTTAGAGATTTCTCTGAAATTTGGAAGGAAAACTACTGAACAGTGAGAAGAATCCCGCTCCTCTCCCTCGATTCTGCAGCTGGGCATTTCTTGGAGAAGCGAAGCTGCCCCAACTGAAACTGCTCACTTGAGACAAACCTTAGACCTGCTCTCATGACTACTCTAATTCAGTGGGGCCAACAGTGCCAATAGCTGCTGGAACAGGTGTCCCCTGAGACTGGACCCAGCAGGCTTTGTCTGCTATTTTGGACTTGCAGCCAGGCCTCCAGGGTATTTAGCAAAGTTTTAGTGGGGTTGTAGAGAATTATCTCCTCAAACCTGTATCAGTGGCTGCTAGCTCCTTTGCCAGCTGCTCTGTGGAAGGTGTGTAGCCTGTAGCTCTTATTGCCTTGCTCCGGCCCTGTTTGATCACTGCTACAGGGAGATGGTTTGTGTTCAATGCTTTCTTTTCTTCCCTCGGCACAAAGAGTTCCAAAATAATTTATGGCTGGATAACAGCAACAGGCAATACTTGTGTCTTTGCAGTATGTAGCCTTTACTCTAGGGGATGCTTACATCCTTAGAGGTTCCCCAAGAGCTTTCATTTCTGTCAGCCAAAAAAAGAAAGGATGGAATTTAGTTGGCTTCATCTAAGGTCTGTCAGATCTGCTTGTGTTGCAAAGGGAAGCACTGGAGTATCAGCTACGAGAACACAAAGTGCTGCTCGTCTAGTGTTACGTGAATAAGCTGTTTTGGACCCTGGAGAAACACTGAAGGTACTAGGCCTGTTGGTAGTACTAGTTCTACTTGCCTGTCTAACTGTGATCCTCTTGAGCTAGAACTCAAATGGATCCCTCCTGAAAGAGCCTGCTTTCCTTCCCCTATAGTGGAGGCTGGGTTTAGGAGTGTCTTGCATTCTGAAGACCAGTTCCAACCTCTCTAGAGCAGCAGAAGTTTATTCAGTCATGTCACTTTCTTTCCTGTCTGAGACAGCTCTAACTAAAGCTTTGCAGAGCAGTTACCCATGTAAACCATCCCCTCACTGCTAGTCAGCTGTAGTGTGTTACTACAGGGCCCAAGACAGCGCAGTTCTGAACTGGCATCTGTCTTTGAGGCATTCACTGGAGCTGTTAGTCCAAACTTTTTTTTTCTCTGTATGTTAAATGCTTTGTGTGTTTTGGCTCCCTTGTGGATAGCAGTAGAGATGGCTTTGGCAGGAAAACTTCTCCATGGTGGTTGGAAGGAGCTGGAGCAGTGAACACCAATAGGCAGGCTGGGCTTTCACTGGTATGTTTTGCTCAGCCTGACCCTGTGGTATGAGCTAGGGCTGGGAGACCGGGCAAAACAGTGTTTATACAAGGGACTGTTTTCAGTTCTCCTAACATCTGAAGGAAAAATATAAGTCCCAAGCATTACTGTGTACTGGGTTCTCAGTCTTCTGCATTGAATAAGCTCTTTTCTTAAATCTTTCAGCCTGGACAACTTATAGATGAAGATGTAAAGGCAAGGTTTGCTGGAGGTAGCCCATATACTAATGTGGTCTCTAAGGTTTAGTGATGCAGTAAGAAGGAGCAGTGCATTCACTGTAGAGAGATGATGAGCTCTGGTGGTGGAATTGACACCTCCCTTGAAGAATGAATTTAAGGGTCTTTCTGAAGGGGGCATTATAAACTTGTATCTGATGGATCACCTCTCTCTGTCATGCAGGGTACACCTCATACCTAGTGTGCATTGTCCTTCCCTGCTGCTGGAAAGGAAGGACAAGCTCTCAGGATAAACAGATTAAAACTATGCCCTGTAAATGTTGCCTCCAAGGCTGTACGTGCGTAATGTTTAACTCGTCTCTTGTTTTTCTTTCCATCCATTAGGCCATACTGACCGGTGCACATCTTGACAAGGTTTCCTGGCAACCTTTGCTGTAGGGCTGCGTGACAGCAGGAACGGCCGGGTAAATCGATGAGCTTGCCTTGGGAGCCTATAAATAGGCAAAATCAGAACACACAATGGGTCAGAAGGTCACAGGTGGGATCAAGACTGTGGATATGAGAGACCCTGTATACAGGCCATTGAAACAGGAGCTCCAAGGACTCGACTACAGTAAACCCACACGTCTGGACTTGCTACTGGACATGCCTCCAGTATCGTACGAAGTCCAGCTATTGCATTCATGGAACAATGACGATCGCTCGCTGAATGTGTTTGTGAAAGAGGATGACAAACTCATATTTCACCGGCATCCGGTGGCTCAGAGTACAGATGCCATCAGAGGCAAAGTGGGATATACACGAGGACTGCACGTGTGGCAGATCACGTGGGCAATGAGGCAGCGAGGCACGCACGCTGTGGTTGGGGTGGCAACAGCAGATGCCCCTTTGCATTCAGTAGGGTACACAACGCTTGTAGGAAATAACCATGAATCTTGGGGGTGGGACCTTGGGCGCAACAGACTGTACCATGATGGCAAGAACCAGCCAAGCAAGACCTATCCTGCCTTCTTAGAACCAGATGAAACTTTCATTGTGCCAGACTCCTTCCTGGTGGTTCTGGACATGGATGATGGGACACTGAGCTTCATTGTAGATGGGCAGTACATGGGTGTGGCCTTTCGGGGTCTCAAAGGGAAAAAGCTCTATCCAGTGGTAAGCGCAGTGTGGGGACACTGTGAGATACGGATGCGCTACTTGAATGGACTTGACCGTGAGTATAGCTTCCTGTATTTGTTCTAATAGCCACAGATCTCTGTACTAGTTAAGCACTGCTAGACCATCCTGGGGAGGGTTTTCATTTTTCTAGAGAGGTGAGGATTTCAGCAGGTATGGCTTTGAATCCCAGTTCAGGAGGTTTGGCTGTCCATGTGCTGTTACCAAGGCCCTGCAGGGAGCAAGCAGGGTTTGGGAGGTGGTGTGGTAGGAGAAGGTGATGCCGGTTGTTTGTCTAGAGATGTCAAACCTCTCTACACACTACCAAAATATCAGCAGGCATGTCCTTTTGACAGTTGCATTATTGGCAGTGTAATCCTGGTGTCTCTTTCCAGGAAAGAGTCTGATGGACTATCACCTTCCTTAAATGGCTAATGGAGGGACTTTTAAAATCCCTTGCAGGGAAGAGTAGGAGGACCTGTCCCTATCTAAGGAAAGGGGATTGTCTCATCTTTCAAAAAAGTAGCTCACTTGTGTTTCTTTCAGGGCAGGGTGTGCTTATTTCCAGTGTGGGGCTGGACATTGTAGCCAGCCCAGCTTGCATGCCAAGCCTTTTACTAATAGGGACATCAATCTCTAGTGAAGCTTAGTAATAAATTTGGCTGTCCAAATGTGCTAAAGTCTGTTATCTCTCAGAGTCAGAAGTTCCCATGGGGCCAGACTGTGACTCAGTCCTAGGGTGGAGGAGAGAGGTGAAGGAAGTGGATTAAAATCTGGATTTATGTTGTTAGTGAAATAAATTTGGCAGTATCAGTACGAAAAGAGCAGTGTTTCCCCTGCATTCCAGAAGAGTGTCTGCCCAAAGGCTGTAGAGTACTGGGCTCTGGTTTTTGTGCTTAGAACATGTTCTAATGGTGGGTCTGTCAATGGTGACATGAGGTATGATAAGCTGACACTAGGCACCAGAAAAACTGAACTGTCAGAATAACCAGGAAGGCCTTGCAAAGAAATAAGAGCAAAACCCACAAGCTCTTTGTGAAATACGCTTCAACTCGGCAAAGCCAAATAGCGATCTCTTGGCCGAGCGCTTGCTCGCCAAAAGAAAGAAACCTCGCTGCTCCTGCCACAACACCTTGCAGAATGGCAGCAGGTTTTTTGAACAGGTCAAAACCCAAATCTGAACCCCCCCTGCAACCAAATCCAGTAAGTCTGTGGAGTTGTTGGCACAGAATTGCACTTAGCAAGGAAACGGCCACCTCCAGTGTTGGATTTGGTTGCAGTGTGCTCTTGGCATAGGAGTGAATTGTGGGCATAAGGCCAGGAATGACAGGACGCTATTTTGGCACAGATAGAAAGAAGGTGTCTGGCTCTCACCACTTCTGAGCGTTCAATAGCAACAGTGTCCAGTGATTGTAGTGCTTCTGAATGGAAGGAGGTCATGTGTGTGCTTTCTCTTTCGGTCTGGAGGTCTCCTGTCAGACTGGGTCATCAGTGCAAACTAGATGAGGACAAAGTTCTTGTTCTTCATCTCTGTGGGAGGAAGATCCTCTCCTTTTAAGGCCGTTAAACTGGAGTGTATTTGTAATGTTAATGTCTAGAGGCTTTAAAGGTTAGGGCCCCTTGTCCTCTGGGATGCTGTCTAGACAATGCTTCTGTCCCAGCTATCTCCATACAGAGCAGGAGGAACTGGGACAGACTCTGAATACAGCATATTTGTACCCCACTGGCTTAAGAAAAAGCTAGGCTGGCAAGTGCCAAAGGAGTGTTGCCAGGAATGGGCTTCTCTGGCTGTATCACAGCCAGAGCTGAGATGTGCAGTCCTGCTGTATGGACCTGTCCCTGGAAAAGAGGCAGCGTGGATCCTGAAGTAGGTCAGGAGCAGGCAAGACCTTGGGCAGACACCTTTTTACTTGTGGTACAGAACAGGTATGACAAATGGTGTGGCTTGGGAAGCAACAACACTGCACTGACAGATCTGTTTGCTCTCCAGCCAGTTGTCAGTGCAGAAGAGGTGTGCATAGAGGGGTATGATTCTTCGGGAATAATTAATTCTTGAAGCACTGGGAGAACTTTGGAGAACTGCTAGGAAAAACAGTTCTACCTGTAGCTTCCTCTGGGGCAGGTAATAGCTTGTGATCTATAGCAGGGAAGGGGGCGGCGGGTGTCTGTGCAAATAGGGCATTAATCCAGCTCTGTCTCCTCTTCAGGTTAGCAGCTACGATTCAAGCATGCATTTTCCAGCTTTGGTACCAAGCCTCTCCTCTGTTCAACTCTAATTCTAGTAACTTTTGCCAAAAAAAAATAATTAGCTTTCTCCCCTTTTCATTGGAAGAGTTGTGTACATGGAGCAGTATGACTGTTTACTTCTTCCAGAGTAGAATTGGGAGTCATCTCATCAGAGGCTACTGACAACACTCTTCTGTTTAAGCTTTTTGATGTTAGCTGTTATCTTTGAACCTGGCAGGAAGGGACTTTTATCCTCCCTACTGATGGAATGAGTTCTGCTTTTGAAATGCAGTAACATGACCATGCTCAGAAAAACTTACACAGCTGGGAGACAGGGAGATCTTAAAACAGCTGTATGAACAGTCAGATTAATTTGGCTTGTAGTAGTGGAAGCTAGAACTGTTGGCATCTAGCAAGGCTCCTGACAACTGCAGCTTCTCAGCCAGACTTCCATTCCTGTGGACTTCTTTTGGAGTTTATGTTCAGCCTGGAGTTGTCTGTAAAGGAAGCTTTCTAATGGTGCATGCTGAGCCCTCAGGCTATTAGCATGTCCACTTATCTGCCTAATTTGGGATGTCTTTGTGTGAGCCCTCTCTTGGGGGAGGAGAAACCCCTTAGGCCTGACCAGCATGTTGTGTAAAGGTGAACTTAGACTTAGCAACAGAAGCTGTGAGGAAATTAATATGTCTGTTCCTTCTCTGCAGCTGTGATATGTGGACTCTGGCTTTGACCTTAGTCCCCTGGATGTTGTGAATGACTCTTCAGCATCGAAGGGCCCCATGTGCCATTCCTGAAAAACTAGTATTATCTTGTTCAGTGTTTAGAAAACACTCAAGGATGCAAAAAAAAGATAGCTAAAGGCTCGTATCTTTCCTGGGTTTAAGACACAAGGGAATCCTCTAATGGAAAATGTCACAATACAAGTAGTGACATGAAGCTCTGATGGATGGCTGGCTTTGTTTCTTATGACAAGTATGTAGTACAAAGGAAGGGGCTGACAGCTGTTATCCTACTGTGCAAGAGACAAATCATGGTACCTTCTGGGTTCCCACATGATGTGATGCTGTCAGACTGTTTGCAGCAGGCTTTTACCTCTGACTCTCTTCCAAAGGCTTGGGATACTGCAGGAAGAGGTGAAGTGTTCTGACTCGCATAGGTGATGTTGCAGAGGGGGAACTTCCATGGGGGATTCTAGTATTGCATTCACACACATGTACAGCTTAACCTCTACAGAAACATCATGCTCTGTCTACTTGATGAGCTGGAGTTGCTTATATGTGAAGGCTGAAAGGCTTGGGTCCTGCAAAGCATGCCAGCTGTTTACTTTTGTTGATCAGCCTTTTCAGGGGGGCTTCTAGAACTAGCAAAAATGAATGTCTAACTTGCGGGTTGGGATGTTAATGTCTTGGGTTTCTCTTCTCAGCTGAACCACTGCCTTTGATGGACTTGTGTCGGCGAGCTGTGAGGCTTGCTCTGGGCAAGGAAAGACTGAATGAGATCCCTACACTGCCACTGCCAGCCTCCCTCAAGAGTTACCTGCTCTACCAATGACCTTCATGTTCAAGGATAGACAGTTGGAACCAAGGCAAAATAGCAGAGCTGACCCACTGAGCAATGGGTTCTCCACCCTTGTGTCATCGCTACTGTTGGAACTCCTTGGCCAAAGTATTCCTGCTACTGCTCAAGTCTCCATGTGCCCTTATTGACAAGCTCTCAAACCTGGTTTCACAAATGAGTGGTTTTGTTACTTGGAAGTCACCTCCCCAGCACACTTACAAAAGGAATATTTACAGAAGCTCAGTGCTTTGTCTCTGCTTCTCCTGAGAAAAGGCTGTACTGTATCCTTTGGGTTGTAGAGCCTAGGAGTAAATGATTTTTCTGTACCAGCTAAAGGGAAGAACACAATTTTGGGGGTAAGGGGAAATCATTAGGAGTGGAAATGTTAATATCAGGTTCAAAGAATGGAAAGACACCGGGTGGCTAGCAGAGTTGGGAAGCACCTGGAATGACATGAAGAACTAATTGAGTTTCTAAACACAACAAAAAAAATGCAACACCAGATCCAAGAACCCTTCCACCAGGATGCTTTTTGGTTTGGAGAAAGTGGTTATGTTGCTGATGTCTGTATCTCTGCCAGGACTTCTCACTGTGTTCTAATGTTATTTCAGAAACAGTGAATCCTCCTTTCTATCACCATTGCTATCTCGGTTCTCTTGCTCCATTCTCTCTGTTCTGCTTCTCCTTAGTGGCTTTGATTCAGTTGATTGAGCAGTCATACTATGCCCTCTTCAACAGCCCTCTTCTTCCTGACTTAAAACTGCAGGTTCTAGTCCAGGATCAGGGTTTGTGTTGATGGGATAGGGAAGGGACAAGCTTCTGCAGTAGCATGAGTCTGTATGATCCTGACTTGTTACCCAGCTATAGGTCCTGCTGTCTTAGGTCTGCTTTCTGTATAGCCTGTTCCATGTTAAGCTCTTAGAGGAGCATACTGATGTGTTTCTCTAATGGTCCTGCCAGGGAATTCTCTTAGGTAAGCTGCTTAAAGTAATCCAAACCAGGCTTCATTCTGTCATAGACCAGCAGCATAATTTCCACTTAACTATGCAGCAGAACTAGTTCTCTCTGTCTTTTGCTTGGGGGGTGGGAAGTTGTCCCAGAGAAGGTGGAAGCAGTGTGGCTGCAGAAGTACCATCAGCAGATGAGAAATCCAGAAGGTGGTTTGCTGCAGAATGTAACTTCTGAGACCAGTGGGGTGACTGCCAGGCACAGCAAGAAAAAAACCTGAACCTCTCCAGAGCTGAGCATGGGGGGCAGGAGAGAACTGCAATAAACAGGACAAGCAATTCAGGTGAAATCAGCACATCCCAAACAGTTTCTCACCTCAGTAGCCAAGAGGATGACACTCCTTTACTTAGCAGGAGCTGCTCTCTTGACCTCTCCACAGGTTACTATGCTGCCTTTCTGGGGTTATTTTGCACATTTCTTTGTCTTGAAAAATGTTTGTGTGGTTGGTTTTTTTGGTTGTTTTTTTTCTCGAGTTATCCCTTCAGTTCTGTGTAGGTACAAATGAGTTTAGTTGTTGAAAATGTTAATATATATATTTGTGGTCTATGTATAAACATGTTTTAAACAGCTGCTGTAGGGTACCTTTTTTAAAATAAACTACTTGCATAGTATATTTTTTAAAGCACAGAATTGGTGCCAAGACTGCGTGGGGTGTGATGTGCCCCTTTTTTAATCTAATATTATATGATTTTTTTAATGTAGGGGTTTATACTAGTTTCTGTTACAAGGTGGGACATGAGAAAATTGTGTGTGTGGAGCCCTACTTGGTTGCCTTCAACTTAAACCAGTGTCTTTCAGAACTCCAGGGAAGCAACTGTGTTCTCCCTGCTTCTAATGTTCTTTGTGCTCCCTTGTTTCCATCTCTTCTCACTTCACCAGTACATTGCTTTGTACAGTTTTAAATTCTTTCTATTTTATGACTGTAGATAATACTCAGTAACCTAATAAACTTTATTAAATATTACTCGATGCTGGGTTTTATTTGCATCAAATGAAGAGAGTTCTTTCCATCTAGTTACTATGTGAATGGTGAGCTTATTCCCAAGAAGGGGAAGAATAGCCAACTGATGTGTTCTGGGTAACTTCTTCAGGTCATGAACTTGCCTTAGCTCAAGTCACTTGGTATTACTTTTCAGTCACTCCCTACCCACTGGTGGAAGTTGCTGTGTTTTTGTATTTTGAGATCTGTTTGCACAAGAGACTTCATTCCTGGGCTGTGAGGATATGGATTGCTTGTGGGGTACGAACTGTTTTATTGCTAGTTGTGCCTTCAGACTCCTTTGCTTTCAAGCTGGACAATACAGAGAGGCTCTCAAAGTATCAGCCTCTTCATCTCACTTGGAGTCAGTTTGACTTGATAGTTTTGTCCATTGTGACAAAGGCTTTAATTCTTTCAGTCCATACACTTTTGTCTTCCCTGCAGCTACCAACTTTGTGGAAATCAAATGGTTTAATCAGGTCGTGCAAACATGACAACATGGGAGGCTCAACTAAAGCTCAGAGTATGCTTATGAACTGCCTTATAAGGGTACTGGGTGAGGAGAGATTTAAAATAAAAAAAAAAGTTGTTTCTTGTCTTTCTGTCCTGTCAGGGCAAGAATTTGTTTGAAGTTTGGATGTTTTAATCTTGTGGTTTTTCTGGTATGTAGAAGGCAAGGGTTAATAGATCCTATGCCTAAACTATCCAGCATATTTAATAATCATCCCTCTTGTTTTGCTGCAGGTAGTGAAGGCTGTTAGTGGAGCACTTAGTTATCTGCCAGTTTCCCCTTACCTTTCAGTTGCAGGCTGCCTCTGCTTTGCTGGGGGGGTTCTGGGAAAGCAGCAGGCTGGGGAGGGTGCATAAGATGGGGCGGGTGCAGAAGACTGAGAAATTAGTTAATGCTCGGCTCCAGACACCCAAACAGGCTCGTGTTCCAGCTGCATGGAATATTTGAAACAAATGACCTGCTCAGGGCTGAGAGCCTGCGGTGTTTATGTACAGTGCCATGGTAACAGTGGAGGAAGTCATGAGATGGGGATTGGACCTGGTGGAATCAACAAATGATATCACAGATTAACAAGTTCTAATGAAGCAGTGGCTCTGCTTCCCCTTCCATTGCCTGTGTTCAAGCAGCTGTAGGCAAATCTGCTCCTTTGAGTAGTGCTTAAATAAGAACTGCAAGTCTTACTTGCCTTGGGGCCTCCTTGAAAACTATGCCTGTTACCCTTGCCAGCATATCATCTTCCTGCTGTTGCTGACTAATCATGTTTGTGTGTGGAACTGTTTCTACACTTTATAGGAGGCTTCTGGCCTTGATAGTTTGCCTGCAGTTATCTTTCTGGTAATAGTGCCATGGTGATTCTGCAGTAAATCTTGGTATCCTGATGTTCTAGACCAGCAGTGAAGTAGCTCTTCAAAGCCTCCACTTCCAGGAAGAAAAACTAATTTGAATCTAGAAAAGTGTGCAAGAGGGGAAGTGTTCAGTGGAGAAATTTAGTAGCTGATAAGGAAATATGCCATACTACTTCAGCAATCTCATCACAATTGAAAAGGAAAGCCTGTCTTGGGTGCAGGTTACGCTCCTGTGCCAGCAAACCCACCTACTGGGGGTCTTGATCAAAGCTATGATGATGTCAAGAGGGGGAAAAATTTGGGAGGGTGGAGGACAGTTGCCAATTATCTCCTTTATCAGCAGAACTGGGAACTTATTTCTGAGCTCCAGCAAGTTCATTGTTGGAGCCTGAACATCAGCCTGTACCTGTAAAGTCCTTGGCCAGTACAGCACAAAGCAATTTTCCTTTCCCCTGTGCCAGAGATGTGCAAACTTAAGGATATGCATCACACTTTGTAAAAAGTTTTGGCAGTCACACCTTCTCTCCTGCGTAAGGTAAGATAATTATGAAAAACATTTCCTAGCATGTTCCCCCTCTTCTCTCCCATATGCTTCCTATGAAGAGCTAACCCTGTTGATCTTATGCCAAACTAAGTTGTGCTTGACTGGAGAAGGAAATATGTAGTGATTTATTTGGTAAAGTTTATTAAAATTAAAAACCTAACCTAAAGCACAACCTTTCTTGGCATACAAAACAGTACTGAAGGGAACAGAACTCCTTCAAGGCTTGCACTAAACAGATTGGAGTGCTGATCCTGTCCTTGCACATGTTTTGATTCTGAAACTATTGCAGGCTTGTCTGCCCTTCAGACAGAAAACTATTTGAAGCTGCTGCCAGATGTTTTGTCTGCGATGTGTTTTACAATTTGCTTACTGCTTAGCAATGCTCTTCCCATCCAGTGTTGAAGCTGCCCTTGTGCAGTCTGTTCCTGTGGCACCTCTGTGCTGGTTTCCTGCCCCTCCACCCTAGACCTCTGCGCACGTAGCACCAGGGAAATACCACTGTGTGGTTTACTCAGACTCAGTATTGCGTGTCTGCTGCCCAATCTGCTGCCTTCATCAGGGACCTTTCTGGGACTAGCACAAACCAGCCACATTCCTCTGCTCACATGTTGCCACAGCGTATAAAAGTTAAGGTGATTTACAGTCTCTAATAAAAGCACTTATGGCCTGAATTTAGGCCTTGCTGAACAACCTTACACCGAACACCCACAGTTCATGGCTTGGGCAGCCTGGGCCTAGCTGAGCTATAAATCTGAAGATGGGCAATAAATTCTCAAATACAATGAAGTGGGGCAAAGACTTTTGTGGGTTTTTTCAGAGCTGTGACAGATTTGACTCAATCAAAAGCTAATCCTGCTAAACAGGGGTACCTCAAGATTTCCAAGCATCCCAGCCAGTTACATTACTGGTGTAAAATTTCTCAGCTGGGAGCAGACCCCTCTGCCTGCAGGTTTAGAACCACATCTTTGGCTTTCTGGGCTTCTGTGCTACTCATGCTCATACAAAATCACATCTACCTAGGCACCTAGCATTGCATTTTGGTGTATGACTGTTTTGCAGTCAACAGCTTATGGCCCAGAGAAGCTTTGCTGTGTAATGGTATTGTGGGGGACACAGGCCAAGAAATAGCTGCAACTTCTGGGTAATGTCCTAGATACACCTTGTTTGTCCTGAGGAGTTCCAGAAATGCTTGTTCCTAACAGAGTCTGTTGCTATTCTGTCTCATAACCTCTTGTTAAGCCAGTAACTATTATTCACAGGAGGGCCTACTAAACTTTCCTGTCTAAAGCCTGCCTAAGCAAATGTGCTGTCTGGTTTATTATCATAAAGGATGCATGGGCAGGCAAGAAACGCCTGCCTCAACTGATATTTGGCTAGGACACGGGAGCTAATTTTATTTTTTTCTTCTATGAAAAATACTGAGGGTCTGAGCTCTTTGGTCTCTGACCTTTGCCAAAGCAGGTACGTTTGGGAGTGCAGAACTTTCTTGCAGGCTGTGCAAGGGGTACCCTGACCTGAAAAGCAAAGTGCCACCTACTGAACCAGTAACTTAATTACTTGCAACATGCTGGATGTTTCTTTTAGAAGAGGACCACCTAACATTGATAAGGTCTGTTCCTGCTTAATTTGAGGTCCAACAGAGAGAGACTTGAGGAGTAACAGCTGTTTTCTCCTAAACATGATCTGTATTTTTCAAACTGTCTAGACACCTGGGTGGGTTGCATGCATTACCAGCAAAGCTAGTTAATCATGTCAAACTTTTTATTTCTATAAAGGCCCAGTTTGGGTTTGTTTTGTTTAATGAGCTATAAGAAAACCCAGGGGAAGACAGTGAATCAAGCAGACGAGCGGGGAAATTTGATCATTAAGCCTGACATTCTGATCTGGTAGATAGTGCACAAATTTCAGGATTTCTAAAGCTGTTGGCTGTGGTCTTTGCTAACAATTCTGACCCAGTAAACCCTTAAAGCAATAAGCTGTATTGATGTATCACATGTGGTCTCTCTGAAATGCTGTTAAGTAAAATCTGACTGAAGCTGTGCTGCACAATAGGAAATTGCAGCAATGAAAATTAGATTTACAGAATGCTAGAAATGAAGGTTTCAATTGATTTTGTAAAGGAAAATCTGGAAGAATGAGCACTCAGAGTCCTTCTGATGCCTCCTGCTTGGATAAATACAGACATTTTCAATTAATATTCTCACAGATGCCAGTTATCTATTCCAAAGTGAAGTGCTGTGTGATAAGATCCTCAGTATTAGGAAGGAAAGAAGGTGATTCTTCACATGCTATCTGACATTTTTATTTCCATTTAAAAAATAGTCAGAAAAATGCAAATAAACCTGGAATTTAGAGAGGACTGCACTTTGAGGAGTTGCATCCCCAAGTTCAGACACTCTTGAGGTGGGCTTACGGATCCTGAGGCAACTGATGCCTTGGAGAATGCCTAACATTTAGAGCAAGAGACTTGTACCCTACGTGCTTTAGGTTGGTGTTTTCTTGTGTTTATGTTTGTGTTTGCTAACTATGTTTTGAATTTCATAATCAAGACTGTGACCTTCACTAGGATAAACTTTTCCTCTTTAAAGTTGCCTGGTACTACTACTAATTGCAAGAACATTTTGGTAAGTACAAGGCACGTATGTTTCCCTACAAGTAGCAAATACAAATAAAGTAATATTATGGTCATATAGGTAGGATACCTGCAGCTAAACAAGCATGAGAATCCCAAGACAAGCTATGATGCATTTTCTAGAAGGTTTAAGTTGGAGCACTAAATATTATCTCCCCAGATGGGTGTTAAATAGTATTTTCAGGAAGGGATGAACGCAGAAAGATCAGATCCA
>JANIJG010002189.1:12607-23307 GCA_024611175.1 Megaceryle torquata | reverse complement strand
CCATTTTCTGCAATGCTGTTTCCCAGTTTCCTGCATAAAAGCTCAACTTTACAAAAAAAACCAAAGAAAACAAAAAAACCAAAGAAAAAAAAAAAAACAAAAAAAAACAACAAAACAAAAAACAACAAAAAAAACAAAAAAAAAAAAAAAAAAAAAAAAAAAAAAAAAAAAAACAAAAAACACAAAAAAAAAAAAAAAAAAAAAAAAAAAAAAAAAAAAAAAGTCTACTTTCAGAATTGTCACAGTTTGTTTCACAATAGCAAAAAATGCCAGTGGGGAAAAAAAAATAAAAGAAAGTTTTTCTGTAGTTAATGAGACAGAGGTGACTGTAAACAATAGATGCCTTATAGCTATTCTCAAACAGGAATCAAAGCTGTAATTAAATATAAAACACTGTCAGTGATAGGCTCTTTAATGTAACACATCTCAGTTGCTTTTCCTCTATCAAATATCTTCACTTAGACAAAAGCTAAGAGTGACTGAAAACAAGAGAAGAAAGACTTGTGCTGAAGACTGATTTCTTGTTGCTTATGACACACCAGACCTGTAGCTTCAGTAGCAAATATTCCTGACTAGAAGTCAGAATAGAGCTAATTACATAAATTTGGTGGCATCTGTTCTGCTAAATGGTGCCGTGTGAAGAGAGTTTGTTCATAGATGAGCATAGGCTTCATTTGAACCCCCTGAAAAGGCAGATCCAAGCATCCTTTGTAACTATCTGCACTGTTCAGACGTTGGGGTGTCTTGTCCCCAAGCTCAGAGTAGACAAGGAATAAGAGGAAATAACTTGGGGAAAACTGTTGAAGAGCTAAAGTTTCTTTGCCTTTGCATTTTCAAATTGTTTTATAACACAGATATGTGGGTGATGGATGGATGTCAATATTCTCCCAAAACCAGAGGTCCAAAGTATTTTACTTCATTAATAACCACAAATGAGAACAAAGTAAAGGGAGCACTGGAAGGTAGAGGCAACTCTCATGCAACACCTGCCTGAGCTAATCAAAAGCATACAAAACTTCTGCACAGTCCTTGATCAGCTGTGAGATGCCTCAAGCCAGTATCCAACCTATATATGTAAACAAAGAGGAAGCCCTGAGTGAGTACTAGGAAATAGGCCAAAGAATTTGGTATAAAGAACCACAGCTCTTACATGGTACAAGTTAATTCTCACATAATTTTCTACTTGCAAATCAAAGGAAAGTAGTTCAGAAGCCGAGCCACTTCGCTGCTGTAAGGCTGTAAGATAAAGTCAAAGTCTACACGATTGAAGTAAGAGTAGATGTATGAACAGTATAACTAATCCATCAGTTTTGGGGTAGTGTAGTAGTTAAACCCAAATTATTTCAATATAAAATAAAAACAATCTTACATCTTACAATTAAAATAGAATATAGTCAGAAGGAAAAAAAAATGCATTCCAAATTAACTCAGAACAATTCTGCTACAGTATATGATGCTGGAGAAGCTCCTCTGCAAGCAAAGGTATTCACCAGCTACTTATACTTGCATGTCAGAGTTCAAAGAGTGTCTGGACGATGCACTTAGCCATATGATTTAGTCCTGCAAAGATCAGGGAGTTAGACTCCATTATTGAAAGGCTGATGGAGTTTGGTCTTTTTAGTCTGGAGAAGAGAAGACTGAGGGGGGATCTTATCAATGCTTATAAATACTTAAAGGGTGGGTGTTGGGAGGATGGGACCAGTCTTTTTTAGTGGTGCCCAGTGACAGGACAAGGGATAATAGACGCCTAACTTGATCATAGGAAGTTCCATCTAGACACGAGGAGGAACTCTGAGGGTGATGGAGCACTGGAACAAGTTGCCCAGAGTGGTTGTAGAGTCTCCTTCTCTGGACACTTGAAAACTTGCCTGGATGTGTCCCTGGGAGACCTTTTCTAGGTGAACCTGCCTTGACAGGGGGGTTCCAGAGGTCCCTTCCAAGCCCTACCATTTTGTGATTCTTATGGGTACTTTCCAATTTGAGATATTCTATGATTCTACTTTCAAGAACAATGGAAGCAACAAGGCCTGGTTTCTTATGGTTTGAAGTGATGAGTTTGGACTTTCTGATGTCTAATAGACTGAAAGCACTGAGATTTTCTCACTGATGGTGTACACAGTGCCCCTTCTCTGCAGACTTGTTAATACTCGCATGTTGAGTTCGTACTGCAACTGCATCTCTATGTAATCACAAAAGAAGAATTTTCTCTCTTTAATGAGCTAGTCAATGACATTTCCAGGTATTTGACATCATTGAAATGATGATGTCATGATAATCTCTCAAATTACATCAACAATGACAAATATGCTAAAAAGTCATTAGGAAGAAAATGATGGACATATAAAAGCATACACACATGCAGAGTCTGAGCTAAACTGTGTTAGCCACAGATCCTTATAAGAACCAGGCTTGGAGTATTGGTTACTTAAGGTCCAGAAACTCCACAAACTGGCAGAACAAACAGCTCACAGATCTCCTGTTTTATGGCAAAGAGGGTCAGAAACACCCCTGAGGGACAGCAGTCTATGAAGGACAC
Organism: Megaceryle torquata; assembly: GCA_024611175.1. Classification (NCBI taxonomy): domain Eukaryota; kingdom Metazoa; phylum Chordata; class Aves; order Coraciiformes; family Cerylidae; genus Megaceryle; species Megaceryle torquata. Next base: position 20,771 of record JANIJG010002189.1, on the reverse strand, counting down.
AAGCTGGAGCAGAGGAAGATGAATAAGAGGCAAAGACTTAGAATCCACTAGAAGCATGACTCCAACCTCTTGTGCCACCCAGCACATCACCAGAAGAATTGGGATGGGCTAAATGTACCACACACCATAAAAAAAGAGCTATGAAACTAGGAAGAGGGAAGAAGAGGTGTTGACTGAAGTTTAGTCTGAGTAAGGGGGAGACAAGATGTTTCCCTAAGTTTTAATTCAGTAAACAAAAGATTTTGTTAATCAATGGTAAGTTAAATTGAATAAAATTCCCCATGTCAAGATTACTTGGCCTGTGATACCTTTCTCTGCTACACACCTCCTAAGTAAGAGTATTGCAGTTTCAGGAAGCCACTCCTGCCTCGGTTAAAAATTGCTAGGTGTTCATTATCCTGCAAACTAGCAATGACTGAGTGTATACCTGTCATTGAAACCAACACACAGCATTTCACAGTTACCACTGATACTAAATAAAACAGGACAGGGAGTGATCCCATATACCCAACTGCTTATCATCTCTTCTGCCTTACTGCTGGCATGTTCTCTGTCAAAGCTGTGGTCTGTACCAATAAGAAATCTTCTAGACAGAGCCGAAGGACAAGGATAGCACATGACACCCCGTAACTCACAGTAGATGTGGACCAAAATGCTTCAGATTTGAATTCCATCCTTACATGGTACTCCAATCCATCACAGTACGCTTTGTAACCTCAAAGATTGCTACATGGCTTTCTGTGGCACACATTAAGCTTTTCTTAGTTTCAGGCCAGGAAAACACCATTCTGGTGGTGAACGCTTTTGACTGGAAAAAGAAAATTTCATACAGAAGATAACTACATGTCTTGGAGGCACGTACAACATTGCCAACCTTGGCTTCAGGGCCAAGGAAAAAACGGAATTCTAGACAGGAACAGTTTTTCCACCCCAGAGAATATTTTATTTCCCCTTTTCCTCATGCTATTTATGTAGCTCCTCTTGTCACAACATGGGAGATATCTCAAGCATTTAGGTATGTGATCTTACAGCTTTGCTCCTGCTAACAAGTCAGGTAAGGACCTGGCACTTAGAGCTTTCTCTTGAACTCATGTCAAGTCATCTCTTACTTCTACTTGATCACTTTGATGGCCAGATATTATACTAATGTCTTATTCCTTGACGTGTTATTGTCTACAGAATTTAGTATGTGTCAGTGATCTTGATTTGACAGGCTGCTCATACTCAGTCCACTGACTTGCAACTTCTAAACCACTATGTAGAGGCTATTGTAAAAATTAAGTGCTTGGGGAATTTGAGTCCTAGACACCATAGGTAGTATCTCTAAGATTATGTTACACACAGTGTAGTGGAGAAGAAGCTGGATATTATGGCATCAATTAAATTCCTTTAGCATGGTAATTTGCAATGCTGTACAGAGTCTTGCCTAACCTATAGATGCTCCTCCAGAAGGGAAGAGGTTTATGCATCTCCTCTGTCATACCTGGCAGCTGTGAGCAGAAGTCTTCAATATTCTAATGAAACTCAAAGGGCACAGTTTCCTTTGTTTAGACAACTGATATGAGCTAGAATATACTATAACAATAAGAGTTTTGACCCTCAGTTCACTTTCAGATGGCTGTTTGGAGATGAGTCTCAGTTTTCTTGAAGCCTAGATAAATAATATACTGGTGCCATTTTTAAGTCTAGCAACTAATTTTAATTGTATAATAAAAATAATATTTTACATGGTGTTTTGTCTACTAAATTACCTCCACACTAACTATTTTAGCTCTGCATTTCTTTTTTCTTCTTCTCAAAGCTAAAGGACTGACTCGAATGACAGTCAAGGCCCTCAGATTCCTCAAGGACCCTTCAATCTCTCAGCTTGACAAAAGCAAATCAACTGCTTCAGCTAAAAAAATATCTGCTCCACAGTTGGAATAAAACTGGTAATATTTTCCCATTGCAGAATGGCACCAGTCACCTTCTTCCTAATTAATTAACACCCCAGCAGAGTTGTACCGATGTGTTTTGAAAAGTTCTCAACAACAGCCTCTTCTGTGAAGTAGCTTAAAACATGCACATTGCACTGTGTTGTTTGATTGATGAACCTCATTGCAGTGTATATAATAAAGTGCTAAATGTTACATATACCCTTAGTGGGTAATTTCAGGAATTTATTAAAATGTGCTTCATTTAAAAGGTTTAGTAATGTAAGTCAAAGAGACGCTTAACAGACCCAATGCTGATTAGTGTGGGTGACCACGGTATACTGGAATCTTTGATATTTCTTGGCTTTTTCCTGGTTTCCCAGAGGCCCTTTGGACAAAGCAAGAGAGATGGCTGAGACACCCTTGGCCTTCTGGGAAACTCAGTGACATTTAAAGACTGCTGGGGCCTATTCTGTTAATATCTAAACTAATTAAAATCAAATCATAATTGTAGAAGCTTGTTCACCAGAATTCTAATAAGAGTCAGAGCAGTACATGCTGCATGCTGCTGTGCTAATGGCTGTCTCAGCTCTGTGAGAAGTGTTTTACTATACAGCAAATTGTTCTTGGTGATTTTTCTCAATCTTATAACCAGCTCTTTATATAAAAGAAATGCCATTTCAAATGTAGGATGAAGACTTTATTCAACATGTCTCCTTCCATATCCACAGAACACATTTTGCTGTATCATACAATGGGGTATTATATATATCATGTCAAGGTGTGGCAAGCTTGTATATACCAGCATTGTTCTTATTAGGACTGTGTGTGATACCTTGCACTGAACTTCCACCTTACAGAGCCCCAGAGCTATTTCTGGTATTTTATTTGTCACCTGAGGAGGAAGACCTGTTGAGGAATAAAGCACTTGCCAAACAGCCATGAGTTATGTTCACTTTTTCTTACTTCACTCCCTGCACAGTCATGGTCAGTTCCTTCAAAAACATAGGAATTATTTAGGAAATCAAAATTAAAACCAGGATATGATCGTATAAACCCCTACACTGAATGAAGGATAAAGTTAATTTTTTCTCAATTATAATCCGTCACCTCTAGAAATAGTACAAAGAAAGGTGCTCAAAGATGGTCAGAGGTAGAGAAAACCTTCAGTGTTCCTTGATTATGACTTGATTACTGTGGCAAAAATAACTGAGACAGAATATGATAAATAAAGTTTACTCGTTGCTAAAGAAAATGAAGGAAAAGACTCACAAGGAGATTATCAGGGAGCAAGTTTAAAACAAATAATTTTTTCATGTGGCCGAACTGAGGAAGTCACTACCATGGGCTATTGTGAACATGGTCAAAGAGCAATGAGGTAAATTAATGATACTTCAGTTGAAAACCTGAGTTAAAAAATTCCCTCCACCAATACTGGCTGGGGGCTGCAATAATGTGTCACAGGAAGGATCACTCTTATATTTTATTTCTTATATTTCTTGGTAAATATTTCCAATTGGACAGTATTGAAGACTAGTAGGTAATTATTTTCTCTTGTCTGAGATATTCAGTTAACTTTCTTAAGAAATCAGTGATACATTAGGGTATGTAAATCCTGTTCATTTCAACAGAGTAACTAAACATACTAAATGTTTAGTCAGATAAATTCTCTGAATACAAACCAAAGGAAATTACAAAAAGAAAGAAAACTTGGACCATACCACAAAGGATGCAAACATTGCAGGACAAAGTTTAATGAACACTGGGGGTCTCATGAAGTAAAAATTTCATCACTTATTAGACGCTTCTCATTGAAGGCAACAAGAACTTCATTACAGACATTACTGGAAGCAGAGGAAGGCCTGCAATAAAGTTTATTTAATATGTCTCTAGGTCCATTAAAAAGATTGTCTCTCCCATCCGCATTCATATCAGATCATGAGAAGGCTGATAAGGGTGTCACAATTAAAGGTAATTAATCCAGCAGGAAATCTGTTCTCAGGTGGCATGACACAGATCTGGGGTGAGAAAAGACAGGAGGGGATAGGTTTCATATATTCCAAAAGAGCTTTCAAACAAGCACCAATAGGGCCTAATCCTGCTTCCTTGAAATCAACAGACAGGCAGTGTCTTCACTCATGTTGAGACAGGAGAAGATTGTGAACCATATGTTAGCACATCTCAGTGCAATATTGTAAACAATAAGGTCATAGGGCTGAGCTGAATGAGAGGTATGTCTGATGAAGTACATGCTGCTGCTGAAGTATACACCTGTCAACTTAGCTCTGAGTCTGGTAGATCTTATTTTTAACATCTATGTGCTCAGTGTCACTATGACTGTACAGTGGAAGGAATACCTGTGTCACATCACTAAGACACTAACTGCTAAGGATAGCAGCATGAGACTATAACAAGTATTAAAGCACATAGCAAAGGTTTATTAATATTTAGCAAAACTAATCTGTTTCTTACTAGCCAAAACATGCACATCCAGCCCTTTTGGGAAGACAGCTTTGAAGATTTGCTAAGTTGAAATGAGGTTTTCTGCACTATATGTAACCATTCATATTCTCTGCGGGCTAAATCCTATTCCATAAATTTGAAGTCAACCTTTGAGATTTGGGAGATCATTAGAGGGTTTGTGTATGTTTTCTTCATTCTGTTTTTCCAGATAGGCCAAATGTAGTCACTTTATAGATAGGAATGTGATTTAAATAATATGACTTTGCTAACATTACATTTTTAATTTATCTTTATTAAGGCTGCATTTTAATTTCATTCCATGTATCCTCATTAAGCAACTGTTTGGTCCCTCAGGCATTTTTTCAAGCTAACTTTTAATCTACCTATTGGTACGCAAAGCTGTAAAAGTTAAAGCCTATTTGAATTTTTATTTGGAAATCTGCTAGATTTTTTTTTCCCTTTTATAGGTCTGCAGGCATTCTGCTTTTGCTGGAGATGGTCTATTTTCTGTATATAATCTGATAAATATTAAATTAAATAACACATGTCCATATCAATGTTTTGTATGCAAAGCTCTGATCTCCAGAAAATGATATATTAACTGCAATAGTGTCTTACTTTACATTACTATTGCCAAATCTCTGTCTAATCATCTGTCTGAAATCCTATCACTGTAGCATTCAGGTGATGGATAGCCATTGAAATTAGCAGCAAGTGGGCCTAAAGGATATATATTTCCCTTGTTTCTTTTGATTCTGACTTCTGAGTATTGCACACACTCCTTTAAGATGACAGATGATGGAAAAAAAGTTCTGAGAAGCAGAAAGTCATTGATGGAGAGCTGCTTTACATTGTGTGATTTCTCTGGATATACAATGGCAGCATCTGCATCACACACACAAAATTATTTTTTTTTTTTATGGTACACTCAAAGAACAAGTTTCTCTTTTGCCCTGTACGGTACGTACAAACTTTAGGCTTCATTACTTGACTAAAAGAATGAGAAAGACAAACACATCTCTGGGAATTAATAAAAGCACCCATCACTGGTTAGGACTGCAAAGCTAGTTAATGTTGCCTTGAGACATGGATTTGTTTTTCATGCTTTCTCTTCCAGTGTTCTCATCATCCACCCTTTCTCTCTGATTAACTGTTGTGGCCATTATGGAAACTGCCCTGTGCATCTGTTGGCATCACATAAGTCAGTGAAATGCACAGCAACAGTGGGTGAGGTACCGCTCTCCTCATCCTTTTCTCCCTCCTCCATTGCCTGCATTTCTCACTGTACTATCTAGTTCAAGTCACTGTGTATTTACCTAGAGAAACAAAATCACTGGACCTTAGGTTTGATATAGTCCATTCCCAGAACATACTTAGTTTATAGTTACTGACTGCTCTCAAATTAAGTTATTGTTTAGAAATATTTCTCTATCTCAGCATTTCTTGTTTTGAAAAGCTGGGTGCTACCTTCAGCAAAAAAATATATAAAGCCTCTAAAGTAGGTCAGGAATAGAACCAAAAAGGCTGCTCAAGGCAGACTCAGATCTGTAGGTATCTGCAATTTTAACTCACTGGTTCTTCAAAATGTAACTAAAGCTCATGAGCACACAGCACAAACAATAGCAAGCAAAAAATGTTTGTATTATAGGTGTCTGCATGTGTCTTAATTATTCCCTGTTTGGTGACATACAAATAAAAATGTGTAGAACTATAGTCAGATATAAATAGATAAAAATTGTACAAACATAGCTAGGTTTTTTTCTTTGTGGTACTTCCTGATTTAAGTTTTAATTTCATATACCCTTTCAATTACAGCTGCATTTCCTTGTAAGTGACACTAAGAGTTCACTGCTGCAGATAATTCTTCTGAATAAAAATAATTCTGCTGAGAGCAATGGGAGATAACCTGTGCCTTTGTGGACTCCTGCACTGAGACGCACTGAGACACACTGCAGGCACTTAGCAGGAGGAGCAATAGAGAAGGAAAACTTTCAGAAAAGGAAAATGCCCATGTTGGTGCTATTTCAAAAGGCCTTTTTAATTTACTGCACCATCTTTAATAGTAAATATTACTTCTCCAGTGCTGGGTATTTCCAAACTTGAAAATTCCTCAGCTTTATAATAAACAAACCAATCACAACAATAAAAATACTGTTATATGCTACTGTTTTGAAGTCACTAGTGGAAGATGCAGCAAGGTTACAACTTGCCTTTGTGTAAAAAGATACCTCCTTGGGCTAGGTGGGGATGTGTTTCCTCAGAAACCACCCCATACTTCATTGTGTAATTTGTTGAGTGTACCCAATTTGCGGGTGTGGAAAAGGGAAGGACCCAGCACAGCAAAGATAGCACTTTAGATATGACCCCAGTTGGTCTTGTGAGTGGTTTTGGGTCAAGCTGAGGTCCTTCAAGGGAGAAAAAAATGTAGCATGTCTATGAACATGCTCAGAAAATTGAGTTCTCACCAGGCTCAGTAGAGAGTGGAAAACACCAGAATGAGTGTGGCTGAGACAACCAAAAAAGTGAGCATGAAAGAACAGAGGCATGTTTACAACCTCCCTTCCAGTATCACACGAGTTATGATTTGTAACAGCTATATACTGAGTGTAAAGATCACAAGCAATCCAGAAAATGCATGATTAATATAGCTAATAAATGCAATCAAGTAGCAGAAGCACATTCAGACAAATGTCCCCATCTGACACTGATGTCATATGGAGTTAAACCTAAGGTAGCTAGCAAATTACTTCAGCTTACCTATACTCTGCAGGAAGGTAAGCATTTGCTCTGACTCCCTGTTGGGCTGGCAGTTTACATATCCAGCATAATTACTTCTATTGGAATTAATTGACTGCTAATGGAAAATTTCTACTGACTTTGGTAAGATGAGGTCCCTGAGATCCTGTGCAATGCTGCCAAAGTGCTGCCTGCAGTACTCAGGCTGAAGACAAGACCTTATGGGCTAACAGTGGGAACTTAATGGGGGACCTTTACATTCATCCCAGTTTGGCTTCTTGACAGATCTCAACAAATGCATGCAATTGTTGGAGCTAAAGTCAGAATCTTCCACTATATTCAGGCTTGAATCTTGAGCTGGAATTCATGGGGTTTTTTTAAAGTCCTTTTAAAAACACAGATATTGTTGGTTTATAAGTACATGTAATTTGTGTTATTAATTATCAAGTGTAATTAAAAAAAATTATTTTTTTCTCTCTGCACAATTCTGATCTTGCTTCTAAGACAGTTAGGCAAAAAATGAAAAGGAAATGTGATCCCTGATTTTAACAGTTCGAGCTAATGGATCTGGCCTCATTAACTGAAGATCAGATGCAGAAACACTGCTGATAATTTATCTCAAACAGCTACTGAATAAAAACTGGTTTCTTCATTGTCTGAGCTAAAAGATCCTTTAGCTATAGGTAGTTGCAAGTTGATACACATCTTTGAATCAGCCAGTGGATAATGGAGAGATTTCTATCAGGATCCAAATCACACCTTGAGCAACCTTCAACCTCATTCAGCTCTATATATTTCAGCTCAGATGGGATAAGAAGGGAAATAGAAGTTGGGTAAGATGCTTTTGACTAACCTCCTTTCAATGTCTGCTTTTGATTAAAAGTCCAATTCATGGCATGAAAAAGTGTTCCTAATTTGAGGGCTGGTTTTATAAATGGAAAATAGTTTTCATGCAAAATGTTTCTTTTCTTTTCTTTTCTTTCTTTCTTTCTTTCTTTCTTTCTTTCTTTCTTTTCTTTCTTTCTTTCTTTCTTTCTTTCTTTCTTTCTTTC